>JAQZBX010095753.1:0-11866 GCA_029593785.1 Cabassous unicinctus
ATAGTAGGGAAATAGTAGTGAGAGTCAGTATTGTCATCGTACTTAATGTTTAAGAGTTGTCTACTTGAAGTGGTTAAAATGAGTTGTATGCTATGTGTATTTTACCACAATTACAAATAAACTATTTTTAAAGTAAAGACTATTATATAGTAAAAAGGAAAAAAGGTTAATGAGGCATTATAGGAATATATATACATTAATATATATGCATATGTCTACTGATATTCTTTCTAGAATTTCAAAATATTTCACAATTTTCCACATTTTCTTTTTAATTTCAAAAATGCTTAAAGAGTGTATGGTGTTTGCAGTTGCTTCCAACAGAACTGTTGACAGAACTATGTACTTGTAATTCTCCTTAAAATAAAGGGAATACTATGTATTTAAAGATATTTTTTAAAAAGAGAATAGCTTCATTATGCTAGATATGTTATTATCAGACAAATCAACTTATAACATTTTCTCAGTCCTCCTACTTCTCTAAAAATCCAGTCATCAATACATTTTTAAGCCATTTTACACTGAGTTTGATATGCTTGTAGCAGAGAATAAAAAAGAGTCTTAGGAAACAAACTTTGCAAAGCAAGTACTCCCCTTTGCAAGATTTCCTAAGGGGTTTATTTGACCCATGTTACTGTAGCAGGCTTGTAGTTCTTAGGTTCTACACCAGAGGGCGCTTTGACACCCAATTGTACAAGATCCTTAGGATTATAGGGTGTTGTGTGGGGGTAACTTTTAGTGAAATTATTTTATATGAAGGGCTTGGTTATACTTGGAAAATTTACTTTCAGCTGCAATTATGAAGAGGGAAAAGTTACATTCGGAAAGATTCCTTGTCTCACTTGTGTCCTCAACTTGCATGGAATTTTGCAGTCACATGGCTTAGTTTCTTAGAGCTCATGCCTTCTAAGGAAGGAATAATTGTTGTCCAGCCGGAGTTGTGTCATTTTCCATAAGTCGAGTCCTCTGTGGCCCAAACTAGGAAGTGTCCAAAGACAGTCCTTTGAAAGTTGTCCCATTAAGATGTTACCAGGTGGCAAACGTTCCAAAATGAGTCCCATCTTCTTGTTCTTCAAACTTATCTCATCAGAACAACAACCCACCCCTTCCCCTATACTTCAGATTCAATTTTTGAGGTAGAGCTAAGCCCGGTTTTGAGAAACACAAACACACACAATCTGATTAAAGTAATTCCTGCTATGATGTGAATGAATCATGCTACTTCTACCTTAAGTCTTTCAGAGTTAAATATAAACAAAAGCAACAGTACAAAAGTGAGCACCAAGTTAAGACTATACTAGTAGAATTCAGGCTAATGAAGAGAACATTGGTGAAGTGATATGGATACAAGTTGCTATGTTAGATAGATGTAGGTTCAAGTTTATTTATTTATTTTTAGGGTTACCAGGGATTGAACCTGGGACTTCATACATGCAAAGCAGGCACTCAACCACTGAGCAACAACTGCTTCACCCAAATTTAGATCTTATCACAGGGTTACCTTGGAAACATCATTAACCAATAATGTCCTCAGCAAAAATTTGTGGAGTGCCTACTGTGTGCAAGGAAGCAGGGATGCAACGATGAACAAAACTAAATAGGGACTTTCTTCCAGAGTATGTATTCTAGGGAAAGAGGTAGACATTAATCAAAGAATCATACAGATAGATGTAAATTCACAATTGGGGTAAGTGCTACCGTGGCATTTACTAGTGCTATTCTCCAAAGAATCCTGTGCTCCCAGTCCTTCCTGGTTGGCATATGGTGAGCTTGTACTTTCCCAAGCCCTTTGAAGTTAGGCATGGCCATGACTTACTTTGGCCAATGAAATGTGCATAAGTGTCATGTCTCTCAGTGATGAGTGGAAGTTTGAAAGGCCAGTATGCCATTTGCCAAATTCCTCTCCACTGCTGTGGTGAACATGGAAACGTGTCAAGAAGTAGCTGCTGTTGACCTGAGTATGAGAGTGCCTGTGATGAATCAGCCTCTCTCCCTCCCTCTGTAATCCCATGATGAAGGTATAGCATGAAGGAGAAATAAACCCTTTTTAAATCACTGCGACTTGGGGCTATTTGTTACTGCAGCACAGCCTGGTCTATCCTGATAGATACAATTACAACAGATAGGCACGTGGTGTTGTGAAAGTGTATTCAGGGGAATCTGCTTAGTAGGTGAGGTTAGGAAAAATGTCCCTGAAAGATGTGACTACTGAGCTGAGATCTGAAGAAGGTGGGCAGGGGTCCTGGAGGAAGCACATTCCACTCATTTGTCAATTTATAATGGGTTCACACCCATAGGAATGAGATTAAGATTAAGAACATGTAGACAGAAAAGGGAACTCTGACATTTTGACCTGGCCATGTGTGAAAGAGGACTCCAGGATCCCTAGAAATTGAAGCTGAAGTATGAAGCCCCCATGAGGCTGGGCCCACAGAGCAGCTCAGGGCTGAAGAGACAAGCTATATGTCTAATCACACACTGCTGGACTCAGGGACAAAGTGGAGCAATGGAGGCTGAGAAAGGATGCCCAGAAGAGATAAGCCATATGCCTTATTGCCCACAGTTGAACTCTGGGAGAAAGTGAACTTTGAAAGGAAGGCAGTGACCTTGGCAGAGATTGGCTGCCATCTTTCTTCACCATGTGGCAGGAGACGAGGGTCACCAGTAGCTGACTTTGGTGAGAAAGCATCTCTGATGGTGCTTTGATTTGGACATTTTCACAGACTTGGAACCATAAACTTTATCCCTAATAAATTTCCTATTATAGAAGCCAATCCACTTCTGGTACTTTATACCAGTTGCCCTATGGCAAATTAAGACAGCTTCCTTTTACATTAAACTTATCTGAGTCTTTAAAAAAAAAAAAGAACACGTAGTAGTAATACTTTGATGACGTACTTTCATATTTTTGTTAACAAATGTTTCACAACAATGCAAGGTATTTGTGCTGGGATGATGTATGGGATCCCTGTATGATGTTATGCATATTTGTTTTGTAGGTTCACAACTTTTACTATACACTTATTGTTAATGTATATTCATGTATAAATAATATACTTCAATAAATTATTTTTAAAATGAAAATAAGAAGATTAAGAACATGGGCTTCTGGTCAACCAAGATAGGGGTATAAAATTATCCAGGGTTCAGTCCCTCCACAGAATCTTTGAACAACTAGCAAAAGCTGGCAGAGATCTTCTTTCAAACTATGGAAAACAGTTAAAGGGTTGCAGTAACTGGACAAGTGCTGTATATTTTTAAAAATGCAACTAAAAAATTGGTAGGGGAAGTTCCTGGGGTTTCAGCTGGCTTCTTCCCCACCTTTCCCTGGCATGGTGTGGAGCCAGCCTGTGCTCCCATTTTGGGTCACTGACACTGTTCCAGAGGGAGCAGAGTAACTCCCAGTATGCACTGGGAAGACTGTATGTCGGTGCCAATCTATTGGGTGGTGGAATTAAAGACTAAATCAAAACACTCTTCTCTGACTTGCCCTCCCAGAACTTGTCCTGCAGGCAGAAGCAGTTTGCTGACAGCTAAAGCAGTGCAAGAAACAGTTAAATCAAAGTGGCCTGGGACCAATGATTATCTGCTTTAAGACATAAAATAGAGCACCCAGGAGGGAGTGATAGGATTCTATTGCATAGGGAGTAGAGGGGCCAATTGAAATCCTATAAATGGGGGAATTCTTAATGCCAGGAGTGCAAGTCTAGGACAAGATGAAGGCTCAGAAAAGAGGGACAGGACATTGCACTTTTGCTTCAGGCTGATCATCTTGATAGGAGGCCTAAACTCTGAAGTACAAACCAACCCAGAGCCAATTTGCAAAGACTGTGAAAGATGTTTTTTTTTCTTTTTTTCTGTTAGCTACTAGCACATAGGAAATCTCTGTCTAATCATTATCTGTATAAAAACTTAAGTACAGACAACACAGGGACTAAATCTCAGAGATAAAACATTAAAATATTAAGATGTACAGTGCATAACAAAAGATTGCATGACAAACAAAGAAACAGGAAATGATGGCCCATCCAAAAGAACAAGATAAAAATTCAGAAAACATCAATGAAGACCAGATTTTGGACATATCTGAAAAAAACTTTAAAAAATTATCTGCAATATGCTCAAAGAGACAAAGGAAAACATGGAAAAGAACTAATGAATATCAGGAAAATGATGAATGACCAATATGAGAATCTGAATATAGAGATATAAATTTTAAAAAGGAACCAAACAGAAATACTGGAGTTAAAGACCAAAATAACTAAAGTGAAAAATTCCCTAGAGGGTTTCCATAGCAGATTAGAAGTGGGAGAAGAAAGAATCAGTGAATATGAAGAAAAGACAATTGAAATGATTCAGCCTGAGAAGATAGAAAGAGAGAATGAAAAAAAAAATGAGCAGAAACTTAACGATGTATGGAAAATCCCCAAGTAAACCAATATATGCGTTATGTGAGTCCCAGAAGGAGAATAAAGAGAGAAAGGGGCAGAAGGGATATTCAAAAAAAATAATCACAGAAAACTGCTCAAATTTAATAAAAGAAATGAAAATACACATTTAAGAATCTCCATGAACCACAAACAGGATGAACTCAGAAAGAATCACATCTAGATCTTTGGTAGTTAGTCAAATGTCCAGGACAAGGAAAGAGTTCTGAAAGCTGCAAGGGAAAAGAAATGTGTTACGTAAAAAGGAGCCCCAATAAGATTAAGTGCCAATTTTTCATCAGAAATCATGGAGGCAAGAAGGCTGTGGGATGAGATATTTAAAGCAATCGCCAACCAAGAGTTTTATATCCAGTGAGCCTGTCTTTCAAAAAATGAGAGTGAGATCAAGACATTCCCAGGTAAACAAAAGCTGAAGAAATTTGTCACTGCCCTACAAGGAATGTTAAAAGGATCTCAAGATGGAAAGAAAAGGACACTAGATAGTAGATCAAAGGGGCATAAAGAAATAAAGCTTTCTGATAAGGGTAACCAGATAGGTAATTATAAATGCCGGTACTATATTTTTTACTTCTTACAGGTTCTAAAATGTGAATGCATAAAAAGGAATGATAAATCATGTTTTAGACATATAATGTATAAAGATATAATTTATAAAGAGTACAACAAAAAGTGGGGGATATATTGTTATAGGCTTAGGATGTTAAATTTAAGCCCCATGGTAAACATAAAACATCTGAAAAATACGTACAGAAGGAAATAAGGGACTCAAAATGGTTCAATACAAAAAACAAACAAACAAAAAAACACAAATAAATATGAAAGCAAACATTAATGAAAGAATTGAGTGACATTAAAGTTATAAAACTTACAAAGAAAACAAAATGGCAGAAGAAAATCCTGCATTAGTTTAAGTGTAAATGGGTTAAACTCTCTAGTCAAAAGGCAGAGATGGACAGAATGGATAAAAGAGAATAGACCAACTATATGCTGTTTATAAGGAGCTCATTGTAAATTCAAAGACACAAGTAGGTTGAAAGTGAAAGTATAGGAAAAATCTTCCATGCAAATAGTAAACAACAAAGTGCTGTGGGTAGCTATACTAATATCAGATAAAATAGACTTGGAGTCAAAAACTGTTACAAGGTACAAAGAAGGACACTATATACTGATATAGGTCCAATTCAATAGGAAGACATAACAAATACAAATATATATGCACCTAATAGCAGAGCCCCAAAGTATATGAAGAAAATATCAATAGATTTGAAAGGAAAAGTAGATCTACATTAATAGTAAGAGGATTCAATATGCACTTTCAATAATGGATAGAACATCTAAACAGGAGGTCAGTAAGGAAATAGAAGACTTGAATGATAATATAAACCAGCTAGACCTAACAGACATATGTAGAACACTCTCTTCACTCCAAAGCAGCAGAATATACATTATTTTCTAATGCACATAGGTCATTCTCCAGCATAGACCATATGTTGGGTTACAAAACAAGTCTCAATAAATTAAAAAATATAGGAATCATACAATGTATCTTCTCCAAACACAATGGAATGAAGCTATACATCAGTAACAGAGAGAGAATGGGAAAATTCACAAATTTAGTTAAACAATCAGTGGGTCAAAGAAGAAGTCACAAGAGAAATTAGGAAATATCTTGAGGTGAATGAAAATGAAAACACAACATAACAAAACTTATGGGATGCAAGAAAGGCAGTGCAGAGGGAAACTTATAGCCCCAAATGTCACATTAATAAGAAGAAAGATCTCAAATCAGATACCTAATCTCTCAGCTGGAGGAACTAGAAAAAGAAGAGCAAACTAAACCCAAAGCGAGCTAAAGGAAGGAATAAATTTCAGAGCAGAGATAAATGAAATAGAGAATAAAAAAATTCAATGAAACAAAAAATTGCTTCTTTGAAAAGATCAATGAAATCAATAAATCTTTAGCTAGAGTGAAAAAGAAAAAAAAGAGAGGATGCAAATAACTAAAATCAGAAATGAAAGGGTGGTGTTATTAAATAACCCACAGAAATAAAAAGGATTATAAGAGGATACTATGAACAATGTATACCAACAAGTTACATAACCTAGATAAAATGGACAGATTCTTAGAAACACACAAACTACCTACATTGACTCAAGAAGAAATAGAGGACTTGACAGTCCAAAAATAAGTAGAGAGATTGATCAGTAATCACGAACCTCCCAAGAGCCCAGGACTAGATGACTCCACTGGCAAATTTTACCAGACATTCCAAAAATTAACACCAATCCTGATCAAATGCTTTAAAAAATTTTGAAGAGGAGGGAACACTCCCTAATTCATTCTAAGAGGCCAAATCATCCTAATGCCAAATCATCCTCATACCATTTAGCACATGAAAAGAATATTACAGACCAATATTCCTTATGAATATAAATGCAAAAATCCTTAACAAAATAGTAGGAAACCAAGTGCAACACCACATTAAAAGAATTATACACCATGATCAAGTGAGATTTATCCCAGATGTGCAAGGTGGTTCAACATAAGAAAATCAAGTAATGTAATACACTTTATTAAAATAACAAAAGACAAAAGCCACACGATCATCTTAATGTAGAAAAGGCATCTGACAAAATTCAGCACTGCTTCTTGATAGAAACACTCAGAAATCTAGGAATAAATTTCCCTCAACATGATAAAGGGAATATATGAAAAAGCTTATAGTTACCATTATTCAATGTTGAAAGACTACAATTTCCCCCTAAGTTAAGTAACAAGACAAGGATACTCGCTGTCACCACTGCTATTCAACATTGTACTGGAAATTCTAGCCAGAACAATTAGGCAAGAGAAAGAAATAAAAGTCATCCAAATTAGAAAGGAAGAAGTAAAACTTTCCCTATTTGCAGATGACATGATCCAAGTATAGAAAATTCAGAAAAATCCACTGCAAAACCACTAGAACTACTAAATTCACGAAGTGGCAGGGTACAAGATCATCATGCAAGAATCAGTGATGTTTCTGCATACTATTCATGAACAGTCTGAAGAGGAAGTCAAGAAAAAATCCATTTACAATGGCAACTAAAAGAATCAAATATCTAGTAATATATTTATCCAAGGATGTAAAGGACTTGTACATGGAAAAATACCAAATGTTGCTGAAAGAAATTGAAGAAACCTAAATAAATGGAAGGACAATCTGTATTCATGTATTGGGAGACTAAATGTTATCAAGATGCCAATTCTTCCAAGTTTATTTACAGATTCAATGCAAGCCCAATCAAAATTCCAACAGCCTTTTTTTGCAGAAATGGAAAAGCCATTTATCAAATTTACATGGAAAGGTAAAAGGCCCAGATAGCCAAAATCATCTTGAAGAAGAAGAGTGAAGGTGGAGGACTCACACTTCCAGATTTTAAAATTTAGTACAAAGTGACAGTAATCAAAACAGCATGGTACTGGCACAAGGATAGACATGTATTCCAATGGACCCCAATTGAGAGTTCAGATATAAACTCTCACTTCTATGACGGATTGATTTTTGACAAGGTTGCCAAGTCCACCTCAATGGGGATATAATAGTCTCTTCAAGAAATGGTGCTGTTAAAACTGAATATACATATGCAAAAGAATGAAGGTAGATTTTTACCTTTCAGCACATACAAAAATGGATCAAAGACCTAAATACCAGAACCCAAACTATAAAACTCCTAGAAGAAAACACAGGGAAGCATCCTCATAAACTTGCATTAGGCAATGGTTTTTTAGACTTTATAGCCAAAGCATAGGCAGCAAAAGAATATATTGATCAATGAAACTTCATCAAAATTAAAAACTTTTGTGCATCAAAGTACTTAATCATGAAAGTAAAAAGACAAACTACAGAGTGGTAGAAAATATTTGGAAACCACATATCTAACAAGAGTTTAATATCTAGAATATATACAGAAATGCTACCACTCAACAACAACTCAATAAATGGGCAAAAGACTTGAGTAGACATTTCTCTGAAGAAGATATACAAATGGTCAACAAACACATGAAAATGTGCTCAATATCATTAGCCATTAGGGAAATGCAATGCAGAACAACAGTGAGATACCATTTCACACACTCTAGAATGGCTCCTATTTTTAAAAAAGGAAAATAATTACTGTTGGAGAGGATGTGGAGAAAGAGGAACATTTGTTCATTGTTGGTGGGAATGCAAATGGTGCAGCTGCTGTGGAAAACATTTTGGCAGTTCCTCAGAAAGTTAAGTATAGAATTACCAAATGACCCTGCCATCCTACTTTCCCGTAAATACCCCAAAGATTTGACAGCAGGGACTCAAACAAATGGTTGCACATCAATGTTCATAGCAACATTATTCACAATTGCTAAGAGATGGAAGCAACCCAAGTGTCCATCAACAAATGAATGGAAACAAAGTGTGGTATAGCCACACAATGAGATATTATTCAGCCATAAAAATGAATGAAGTTCTGATATATGTGACAAGATGGATGAACCTTGAAGACATCATGTTGAGTGAAATAAGTCAGACACAAAAGGACAAATATTGTTTGATCTCTCATATATGAAATAATTAGAACCTGCAAATTCACAGAGTCAGAAAATAGAACAGGTTTCCAGGGGACAAAGTGGGGATAGGGAATAGGGAATTAATACTTAGTTGGTACAGAGTTTCAGTTTGAGGTGATGGAAAAGCTGGAGGTACTGGGAATCAAACCCAGGACTTTGTACATGGGAAGCAGGCGCTCAACCACTTGAGCTACATCAGCTCCCCAATGGAAAAGTTTTGGTAATGGTGGTCACGGTAACACAACATTGTAAATGTAATTACCCACCACTGAATGATATATTTGAATGTTGTTAAAAGGGGAAATTTTATGTTATATGTGTTACCAGAATACCTTTTTGCTGAAAATCCCTAAACATGTTTCCATTTCCTGCATTGAGCTCTACTGATACAATCTTTTACTGTTCAAGGCCTTAGGGCCACAGATGAACCCGACATAGTTCCAGATCTCAAGAAGCTCATGTTCTACTGATGGAGACAGAAAGTCAGAAAATTGTGTCATCACAATATACCCATTACATAGCCCTCTACTCAGAGGAACGTTTCCTATGAAGTTAACTAAACCTAAGCTTCAGTGTCGCTCACGTGAATGGATCCCTTCCAAGGCTCTCAAAGGTGTCTTGTAATTTTGCTTTCATAATATTTTTTTCTTAAAAATGGCCTCCCAAATTGTATAAATTTCTGGACCCTCAGAATCTGGATCAGGCCCTTCCCCTGGGGGATCTCACCCACTCTGATGGCTTGGCCCACCCACTTCATAATAGCTAGCCAAAATTGAGCTCCATAGCTCCAGCTACCAGCTAGACATCTACACCTGGTTGCCTTTCTGGCATTTCAGACTGAACACTTGTTCCTTCTCCCAAACCTGCCCTTCACCTTGGGTGTCCTCTTTAATTGAATGACATCACTGTCTACCCATTGGCCCAATCCAGACACCTGGGGGTGATCATTGACTCCTCCTCCTTGTCTATCACACATTCATGGGACTGATGCTCTGTAGAATACTTGCTGAAACATTGGTCTGAGTGACAAAAGGCAAGTCTGGCAACTCTGTCACCAGAAGGGCTGTCTCAGGGTCCAGGAGGGACCCGAATCAAGGATCCGAGGAAGTGTGTCTACCTGAGCAACTACAGGCAGAAAGCATGATGTGGGAGAGCCTGGAAAATGACCCTAAAGTCTAATCTCTATGGCAAGGTGAGGATGGAACTGGAAACAGATGCAGCCTGGTGAGTATCCAGGTATTTAAAATAAGGTGGAATCCAGCAGTAGGAAAGGAGAGAAGCGTGATTCAGAGTGAAGGTGGGAGGTACACGTGTGCCTGGAGTCCTCTTTTCAGGGCGCCTGTCACTTGCAGGCTGGCATCCAGGTGAAGGCTCCTCCAATGCAGATCCTGAGACAAGGATTTGGGAGCAATTAGTTCATGGAGGCAGTAACCCCAGGAAGCACAAGGGAGGGAGTATGGAATGGGAGACTGGGCTGGGAGAAAGTCTGATAAAGGGTGTGAAAGCACGCAGTCCACTCCTGGGGACAACCAGGGCTCAGTTCCCCAGGGAGCCTCTGAGATACTGTAGAGCCCCACAGAGTTGCCCCACTGAGGGCATAAGAAGCTGGATGTTTAACCCTACACTTGTCCCTCATTGCTTGAGTGTTGCTCCAGGGCTGCTGACTTCCATGCACTTCCAGCTTGCCCTGCTAACAAGTCCCTGCAGCCAGAGAGACAGGTTCCCATCGTCTGCCATGACCCCTGGGGTGGGTGAGATGCTTTGGGTAAGGCATTGACAGTATTTGTGCCTCTAGTGTCTTAAAGTGTGGACACTTTCCCTGTGGTTCAATCAACCTGTATGGTGGAAAATGAGGGGCCACTGTCCTCCCTCAGGTTTTGACTGGTTTTCAGACGTCATGCCCTGGACAGCAGAAGGAGTAGTATAGACTGAGGAAAGAGCTCCTGGCTTTGAGAAGCCAGACCTAGATTTAAATTCTGAAACCATCCCTTGATAGTCATCTGACTCTAAGCAAGTTTCTTCTCCTCTGAGCCTCACTTTCTTCTCACAGAGTGTGGCTAATAATAGCACCTACTCGGGAGAACTATTGTGAGAATAGCTATCTGTCCCCATGAGCTTCCCACCCCCATAGCTGCTGATGAATCCAGAGGGGGAGTTGTGGATTCTGCTGATTCATTGATTTCCCTCCTGCCAGCCCTGACCTTGGCCTGGAGGGGTGGGGATTGATGTTTCCCCCAATTCCCAGCTCCTGCTCTCAGCTCCAACACACCCTTCCTTTGCTTCTGCCTGAGCAGCCTTTCCAGGGTGAGAAGTCCCTTCCTCACAGGCTGCTGGACAAAGATATGGCCAACCTTCAAAGTGCCCTGACTGTCAGAGTTCTCAATCCTTATGGGGCCATGTGGTTCCCTCTTTTCAGTTCAGTGAATGCCAAGCCTGCAGGATGCCCCAGTGACTGTGACAGCTGGACCCAGGAGTAGACAATGTCTTCTGTTGTTTTCATAAGAGCCACAGGGGAGTTGCATTTTTGCCTCATTACTTCTCCTGTGACCTGCCTTTGTCTGGAGCTACTTGTAATGTCTCCCTCAGCTCCCAGCAGCTCTCTAGGTAAGGAACTCTCCAGTTGACAACAAGGCTCCCTGCTCCCTCCACTTTTGGAGCAGGCAAGGCGTAGGTTCTCTTTCTGGCAGGCGTCTCTCTTTTGAATTGCTTCTCCTCCATGCTCAGGTATCACTGGTGCCCCCAGGATGGCTTTTAAGAATCTTTGCCCTGGAATTTGTTCTCTTTCCCCAAGAACCATGAAACTACAAGCCAGGATGGCCTTTCCATATTA
>JAQZBX010095754.1:0-11853 GCA_029593785.1 Cabassous unicinctus
TGGGCCCACAGAGACTTAAGAGGAAGAAGGAAGGAGAGACCATGCAGACATCACCCACCATCTTGTTTTAACATGTGGTGTATTAGTCAGTGTTCTCTAGGGAAACAGAATCAATAGGAGATATCTGTCAATAATATAAGATTTTATGAGTCTCTCATGTGACCGTGGGAATGCACAAGTCCAGGTTCCGCAGGCAGGCTGCCAACCAGGGGCTCCGATGAAAGTCTAGTGAAGGTCCTTGATGAGTTTCTGGGAGAAGTTGGCTGTCTAAAGACAAGGTGGGAAATTCTCTGTGACTTTAAAACATGGATGGCCTTTCCTCCAGTTTCCAATAATAGTTTCATCATTTACTTCTAAAGCATCATAAAAAGTCTCTTTAGCATCCATATTACCATCAACAGTCTCTTCAAAGCACTGTAGGTCTTTTCTACCAAGCATCTCACAATTCCTCCAAAAAATACCCCTTACCCATTTATAAAACCGTTCCAGCATTTTGGTAATTGCAAAAGCAAGACCCCACTCTCCAGTACTAAATTCTGTATTACTTAGCCAAAGGGGTGCTAATGCAAAATACCAGAAATTGGTTGGCTTTCGTAAAGAGTATTTATTTAGGGTAGAAGCTTATAGTTCCCAGGCCATAAAGTGTAAGTTACTTCCCTCACCAAAGTCTATTGCCACGTGTTGGAGCAAAATGGCTGCTGACATCGGTGAGGGTTCAGGCTTCCTGGATTCCTCTCTTCCCAGGGCTTGCTTCTTTCCAAGCTCAGCGCCTCTGCTATCTCTACAAGGCCAGCTGTAGACTATCAGGCAAATGGCTTCTTTCTCTTCCCAGGGCCTTTTCTCTTTCCTCACTACTAAGCTTCTCTGTGTGCTTATTTCTTGGGGCTCCAGCTCCAAAACTCCAACCTCCCTTCTCTGTGGTGTGGTTTCTCTGTGAGTTCCCACCCACCAAGGGGCAGGGACTCAATGTCCTACTGATGTGGCCCAATCAAAGCCTTAATCATTATTTAATCAAGTAAAAGTAAAACCTCTGAATCCAGTACACTCTAATATGCCCAGAGGAAAAGACCGGTTTACAAATATAATCCAATATTTCTTTTTGGAATTCATCAATAATATCAAACTGCTACATGTGGCAACTGACTTTGGATGAGAAATCAACCATGAGTTGGGCCCTTTAGGGCCTTGTAACTGTAAGCTTTTACCCCCCAACAAATACCCTTTATAAAAACCAACAGGTTTCTGGCATTTTGCATCAGCATCTCTTTGGCTGACTAATATACTTCCCCTCCAGAATCTACCACAGGGGTTCTTAACAAGGGGTCTGTGAGTTTGAATTGAAATTCCAAAAAATATTTTTTTTGTGGGGATGTGTTAGTGTGTGTGTGATATATTTATTAAATAATAATATAGTGTGGGCTTAGTAAGGGGTCTGTGGTTTTCACCTGACTGGCAAAGGGGGTCTGTGAAACAAAAAAGCTTAAGAACCCCTCATCTACCATTTCCCAGAACTCAGCTGAAGGTAACCAAGCCTAGGGCTTGTCTCTTTCTGGGCCTCCTCTATCAGTCTCAGCTGCTCTTCTTTCTTCCTGAGTTCAGCTGCAAGCTTGTCAGGCATATGGCTCATCTCTCCCTGGGCCTCAGCTCTTTGAGCCTCTCGGGAACTTTTCTCCTGCAGCTCAGCTGTGGGTGAAACTGGAGTCCTTTGTTTCACATTGCAGGATCAAATATGGCAGCTCCCTTTTTCTATGTCTGTCCCTGTGTCTCCATTTATATGAGACCCAGCAAGAGGATGGAGACTCAACCTGAGTCACACTTCACTGAGGTAGTCCAATCAAAAGCCCTAAAGGAATCTTATCAAGTAATCTAATCAAAGGTCCCTCAAATGAATTTAATGCAATCAAAGGTACCAGAACCACAGGAATAAATTAGTTTAAGAACATAATCTTATTCTTTTGGGGATTCATAAAATAACTTCAAACTGTCACAGGACTCAACTAGGAAATTCTTTTTTCTTTTTAATTAATAGATTATTTTTAAGAACAGTTTTAGATTTACAGAAATTGAGTACATAATACAGAGGGTTCCCCTGTATCTTCTCTTACCCCCCACATTTCCCACTATTATTGCACATCTTGTATTGTGTAGTACACATCTTGTATTGTATAGTACATTTGTTACAGTTGATGAACCAATATAGATACATTATTACTAACCAAGGGCCACAGTTTATATTAGGGTTCACCCTTTGTGTTGTAAAGATCTATGGGTTTTGACAAATGCATGATGTCATGTAGCCAACATTTTAGTACCATACAGAATAGTTTTACTGCCCTGAAAATCCCCTGTGCTCTTCATTTCTGCCATATTCATTGTCTAGCAAGTGACCACGGCCAGCTCAGATTCAAAGAGAGGGAATTAGATTCCACATCTTGATGCATGTTTAGAAAGCAAAGGCACTGATGGCAGCCTGCATATGGAGCAGCTCAGGACAGCAGGACTCAGATTTGCTGTCCCTAAGAAAGGTATACTACTCTTCTACTGGGACAGACAGTCACCAGATCTTGGTTTTTAAACCATTTAATGTTCAGTGCTTCTGTTTATGATTTTCTAAAATCATTTCTTTTTCAAAACCTTCTTCTAATTCTGATAATCTGTAATGATATGCTTTTTGCAAATGACTGGCCTCTATATTCATCTGGATAGTGGAGGTGTCATTTGAGAAGTGATAGCCACTGCCTGCTTCACCCCTCTCCCCCCAGCTTTTTGAATTGCACCTTAGAGCTCTCAACTTACAGGAAATTGCATTATGTTCACTTGCAGGGTATGTTTGTGTGTGTGTGTGTGTGTGAGGGTGCTGTCACTGCAGTGGGAAAACTCTTCAGATTTGGAAGACAGTTTTACATTTGCTTGAAAGCTTTTATTTGTGAGCTTGAGAGCTCCAAAGTGTCCTTGTGTACAATCCCTTCCATTGCTAACTCCTGTGATTATCTTGCTACCCAATGCCATGCCAACTGCTTCATTACATGGCAAGTTATGAAATAGCTAGGGCACCAGAATTTTGTTCAATTGCAGGGTCCTAAAAGAAAATAAACTCTTCTTCTTGCACTGAGGACAGCTGCCAATAAACTGGCACGTTGGTCTGTTTGTGGCCACATATAGCTCTCTTGTATAAAGAGATTCCATGGCTGGGCAAAACTCTTGGATTCACCTTCCCTCCCAGCACCAGCAATCACAGTACAATAGATCCATTTTAATTTAGAGAGAGATTAAATCTGAGGACTTCAAGTCAGACTTTTCCTTTCATTGAATGTAAACAATAAAACCTCTAAGGTTTTCCTGCTTCACTCAGAAATAGGCTAATACATTTCATGGTATATCCCTAACCAAATACCAGGCTCAATAAAAATGTGCATTTATTAAAGAGATGATTATGTAGCTTAAGGTTCCCATAATCCACCTGCCTCTCCACGATACACTTTCAGAAGGAAGCAATTTGTACTAAGAAAATCCATGTTCAGGGAGGTGGGGGTGTTTCTTTTGGTTCAACCTGTCAGACATGTGTTTTGGTCTAACTCTCACCTTGAAAACACATGGGCTTTGGCACTCAGTGTATTGCCTCTGCTTTATCTGCCTTTATGCGGAAGAAAGTGCTCATGCTAAATGAGCTCTTTGGAAAATCAGATGCTGAAAGAGTAACAGAATCAGATCCCTTGAGAGAGAGCTGATCTCCTGAAGAAATATTTTTCACAAATCTAGGATAGTCACTAACTCTTGTTTCTACAGGAAACAGCTTGCCTGCTGCAGAGGGTGGAGACCTCTCTTATTTCTCTAAACACTTTTGGAGAAAAAAATAAGGCTCAAATGCCAAAAGACAACTTTAACCCTCAGATCCCAGAACCCAAGGTCAAGTAAAGGTCACACACGCGCAGTGCTTAAGCCAGACTATTGGCAATCTCTCATCAGGCAGTATCTGTTCCTTTTGCAATCCATGGCTAAAACTGAAGCCATGGAAACACTGCTTGCGCGTTCTAAGGCAGAGGTACCCGTGATTTATTAAGTGGTATGAAGTGCTGGTCAGGGCATCAAGTCAAATATTGGAAAAGGCTCCTGCTCCCACGCTGCCCCTCCTTCCTGAAACCTAATTTAGACGTTATCAAAGTTTTAAAAAAGACATTCCTAATACCATTGTGCTGTAAATCCTGTCTGATCCAACCTTCAAATATTTATGTAAACTGCAATCTGTCTGGAAAGAAGTCAAAACAAAACAAATATGCCACTCTATCTCATTCCAGCAGGTCCATTCTCCCTCATTTACATTCAAGCATAAACCTCACCAACTGGCCCCCAACTGTTAGGGCTGGTTAATTAGTGATAACTGAAGAGACTATTTCTTTGAATGCTCTGTTGGCCTTATGTCTTGCAACCAATTTAGCCTGGAGTTTTCAGCACGTGTGAAATGCATTGGTAGCATTTTGTTAAAAAATCATTATGGATAAGTGCAGTTGGTTTACTCTCCCTCTGACCTTGCTGCAGCAGTTAATTAGTGCTTTTAAAACAGCACAGGTTGGTCAGGATGCGTTCCTTAAGCTGTGAACTCAGCCTATGCCTTTACTCTGTCATTAGAGTGGGACGTCCCTCCTGGGGGTCATTTTGGGTGAAGTGCTCTAACTCCGTTTCAGATGCAGTTTGCTAATGATAATTTGCGTCATTTGCAAGTTGTAGCAACATCAGGATCTCATGGTCTATCTTTTGGCCCATGATACCATGTAATTAGAGTGGAAAATAGGAAAGAATTTTAAAGTGACTGTGCACTCATGTTACAGTTCTAAAACTCAAGGGAAGAAAAAAGGAAGCAGCCCTTTGTGTTAATAATGGATAATCTTTGGGAGGTACTTTGTTACCTTTTGATACTAGAGTTATGAATGGAAGCAAATGGTCTTTGCCCTCACACAGTTCATTTGTTTAATGTTATAGTGACATTTTGTTTTTATTCAATCATCAAACATTTATTGAACACCTCTATTGTGCTACGTTTAGAGAGATGAAAACGAATAGTGGTGGATGAGAGACAGGTCTTGATGGAGGAGTTTACTTTCACATACCATGTCTTATTTGAGATTTATTACAATTCTGTGAGGTAGGCATTAATTATCCCATTTTAACAGGGGAGGAAATTGAGGCTTAGAAAGGTTAAGTGACCTCCCCTTGGTCTTTCAGCTATAGTGAGAGCCAAGACCAGGAACCAATGCTTCTGATTCCAAGCCTCTTCTTTCTCCCTTACATCTTGAGGCTACAAGGGAAAGGAAATGGGACACATACAGATAGGCTAGTAACAACAAAATGGCAGCCTCACACATCATTGACCTGTTCAGACCTGTATCCACCGGGATTAAATCTTCTGGGCTGTGATATATTTAAATAATATGGAGAAGGCTGGAGTGATGGGAGTCACTAGAGACAAGGACCCTTAGGCTTCACACAGGAGCACCTTCCAGGGCTTTGCTCAGTCCTTATCTCTCCTAAGCCCTCTAAAATCCTGAAAGAGTTCAGAGGAGTAGCCTTTTCGGTCTTTACCACATTCTATCTAAACTGCAGCCATCCAGGGTTGGTCTGGGAAGATTTCGTGGAGGCTGCAAACCTTGAGCAAAGCTTCGAAGAGGAACAGGGGTTTGGGTAGGACACTGTAGACAAAGTAAATGGCCTGAGAGACGTGCTGGGAGGTTGATGGCAAATGATTTTCTTGGCTTGAGCAGAGACCTGGAGTGAAGCTAGAGACATGGGTAGCTGCAAGGGTGAGGGGCCAGAGTGGTGGTGGCAGTGGTCCTGTGGCCATATCAGGACTGGCTTCGTGGGTGTTCAGCCTGTGCTCCTACAGGGCCTCCGCTTAGAAGGGCCTAGCTTTTGCTGTAATACCTGCTGTTGCTATCTTGAAATTCTTAGTCACTTTTTAACAAGGGGCCTCACTTTTTCCTTTTGCATTGGGGCTTGCAAGTTATGTAACCGTCCTGACGAGGCAATCACAATTTTTCACATGGACTTTCTTGTCCCAGGATAAAGTTGCCTGGGGTCACAGTGTTCCTTGTACAAAGTGAGAAGACAATCCTGGCTTACTTGCTCCAAATGGTCACGGAGGAATCGGTTGGGTGCTTTTGTGCCTCACCAGGTCTTCCTCCAAATGGGGAATCAGGACATAGCAGTGGCATCCAAATTGGTGTGACCTACCCGGGAGTTATATAGTAGCTCTCCACTTCTCGATTGCTAAGGAGCTGCCCTCTGCCCTTGTTTTAGAACTATGAGCTCTGCAGCACACGTCCTTTAAATGGGAGCACAATGTATCACTATTGATTTTCCTGTTGACGATTGCTCTATCTGTATAAAGAAACAGGTATTGAATTTCACTAAGAGTTTCATTTTAGGCTTATCTTGACCCTTATCTGTCTGCTCTCTTAACTTTCAATAGGTATTCAGCATTTAAAATGCTTGCTTTTAACTGGGATGTTTATTCAGTCTCCACAGGTACTAAAGGAGATTGGCATTAAAAACAAAGAGGAAAAGTCAAAGCAAATTTGGATTAAAGTTTGTGACTGGTGTCTTTGAGTTTAGGCTCTGTAAAGTGTGCAGATGAAGTCACCCTGACTCCTTTAGAGGGCTGATGTTTGAGATTGAGGTGCTTGCTGGCGAGTTTGTGTTCCAGCTCACGAAGCTACTTCATTCCTGAGCCCTGCATTCTTGCCTCTCTCAGTGCTGCCTAGAGATTCGTTCATTTTACAGCATAAATGATAAGATGAGTCAGTTAGTAAAAACTGACCGGGTCTAACAGCTTTTCTTAGGTCAGGTCCTGAGAAGCAGACCTTGAGAAGAGGATTAGTGTGGAAGTGATTTAGTAATAGAGTGCTCTCAGGAGAAAGTGGGAAGAGAGAAGGGAAGCAGGTGGGTAGGAGGAAAAGCCACACAAGGGTATGATTTCAGGGAAAGTCCTGAGGGAGCTCTGAGGAATTTGTCCTAGCTCCAGGCAGGTGAGCTGGGCTTTCACCCTCCTGCACCAGTCAGCTTGATATTGGCTCTGGGTTACCTGGGTGGTGGGGAATGTAAACTCCCAGGCACTTCTAGCTCTGGATGCATCCAGGCTAAGTGATCTGGTAGCTCAAGGTAGGTCTCTGAAGATTACAGAGGGAAGCAGTTAGGAGCGAAGGTGCAGAAGCTGGAGGATAAGCACACAGATATGGGTAGAACATGGTAGCATTTGCTACACAGCTTATTCTTCTAAGTGCAGACCCTAGAAGAAGAGGCCAGGTGTGTCCCCAAGGGCTCAAGGAGGGGAGATCTTGTAGGGTAGTTGGGGAGGAATACACACCTGTGCTCGGAGGCATGCATGTTGCTGGCTCTGACAGGAAGGTTCAAACTATGAAGGGGGCAGGGTTTGAGGTGCACCCTCAAAGTATGGAGAGTGATGTTCCACTCTTTCCTGGCAGCCTAGAGAGGTGGCATTAAAGCTCACAGCCTTGGTATGGAAGCAGGAAGCAACTTGTTTTCAATGGTAATGAGCATTTTGGGGCTCACCATGATGGAGAAAATCTAGAAGCTCTTCCAATATTTTCTGGGCACAAATCAAGCCCCTGTTTGATCTGGTTGAGAGCCTGGATGGAGAGGGAGTGATCCCAAAATAGGGTTCCTGATCCCATTTTGGGTTTTCTTGCTGGGAATTTAAAGTTTCTCACCTTGGGAGTCTGGGGGTCCACCTTCCTGTGGTATCGCATTGCCCCACCAGACTGTCCTCTTGTTCAGGACCTGAGAGGATCTGAGGCCAGTTTTCTCTTATGTGGGGCTGATATCTGATCCATGGGAAACACTCAAACAGCCTCTACTTTGACATACTCTGGGAGACTGCCAGCCCTCACTACTGGCCCTTTCAGCCGTGAGACAGATATCAGTCCACTGTGACCTCCCTACTCAGTCTCTTAGAAAAGGGTGGACCATTTCCACCCCTTTCCCACGACTTCAGTAAGGGAAAAGCACCCACAACTCCTACCCCATGGGGCAGGGATGGGACTGACAGCTCACCAACAGTTCTCTCCAAAAATCTTCCTGTCTGAAATGCCCATTCCACACTTTGATACTTTCAATGTGGTGAGGGGCTAATAATTTTTAAAAACTGGTTTGTAGATGCTAGGCACTGCCTTTGCAAATCTTACCTTGTAGTCTCATATCTCATTTTGTCTGCTTGCTCAGTCCAAATGAGAATAAAAGAACACTCTATTACCATGTACCAGCCTTAAAACCCTGTAATATGTACCAGTGATTAATGAAGCAATATTGTGTTATTCATTCTTTTGTTCATTATTCAACAAACATTAATGGATTACTTTCAATATGCTGGTACATTTTAGAATATAGGTATGGGTACATGTAAGTATACATATTATAGAACTATGTAAATCCCTTGTACATTTAAGTGTAAGATATTGTCAGTGGTATCGTTCTCACACTGAGTGACAGTTTTTTGGGTGTTTAGTATAACATAAATTAATTAATTAATAAGGAGGACCATGCATGCATCAATGGTGAGACTATGTCACAAACCAAAGATTCTAATCAATCTAATTTTGTGTGCCTAAGTTTAAAAAAATAAATAAAAAAGCCCTCTTGGGGAGCATTGAGACTAGGCACTAAAAACAATAATCACCAACATTTGTCAAGTGTGACTCCATGCCAGGGACTATGCTAAGTATTTTATAAACAATGCCTTATTTAGTGTTTTTCACAACACTGTGAGGTAGGTAGTAATATTTCCTTTCCCATTTTATGTGAGAGGAAATGGAGTCTCAGAGGGGCTAACAATTTACCCAAATTCACATGGCAGAGTGTGGAACCAGATTCGAGTCTGCCTGACAGGCAGTGTCTCCACTGCTTCCCAGGCAGAAATGTCCGGGTATTTAGCAGGCTGTGCTCCAAGCCCGGGAGGAACCGCGTGTGAGGGCAGAAAGAGCACAGACTCTGCAGCAGACAGAGCTCGATCGCAGCTGCATCTACCATTTGTTAGCTACACTATGTGGGACAAGCTCCTTAACCTAGCTGATCTTTTGAGCACTCATCTATAAACTGGAGGATCATAATCCTCACCTTTCAGGGTTGTGATTGGACGTAATGACTTAGAAGCACTTGGCACATTATAGGTCCTCAATGAATGACACCTATTATTATTTTTACTCCTATTCACAAAGTGCTTTAAAAGCACAGAAAAGAAAACAGGCCAGGCTTGGATCGCAAACTCCAGTAATCTAGAACTTTCCTCTTTTGTGGATCAAGTTCCGATGACTAGAACTTATCTCTGCTAGGATCATTTTGCTGTGGTTGTTAAGCAACACTGTGCAGCCCAGTGACAGAGCAATCTTGTGTGAAATGCTCAAGATCCCAAATTTCTCTCTGACTTGGACTTTAGATACTGCATTCTTCTTCGCTGGAAAAAAATGCCCCTCCAGAAAACTTACAATCCTTCCCAGGACCTCAGCACCTCTGGCCAGTATTTTATTGGTATTTGGCAAAATCCCTGTTTTGGCAGTAGAGCAACCGGATTGTGGCTGTTTTTAGCCTGATAATGCTGTCGAATAACTCTGCAGGGGATTGAAGGAGAGAAACCCAAGAAGTATCCTCCCCAACCCTGCCACCTTGTTCTCAGCTGATGGCTGAAGGAGTAACAGCAAGAGGGACAATCTGAGTGGTTCATTTTTCCGTAGACCCGCACAATACTGTCCTCCTCAGCGTGGCTCATCAGTGTCTCCTTTCTGAGGTGGGAACAGGGAGATGGCCATATATGAACTTGAGTTGTGCCTTGGGGGCACAGTTGTTCCTTCTAAATCTGTTCCTAAACTTTCGTCTGCATATCCAAATCTCTGTGTTGGAGCAGGGAGGCTGGAAGGCTCAGGAAAGCAGGATCTGCATGAAAAGAACAAGAAGGCACTAATCCACACCTCTACTTCTACTCTTCTCCATCTACAATTCAGGTGCAGAATTCCCAGCACCTTCACAGCTGGCAGCTTCCTGAAGCCCAAGAAGCTCACCTCTCCTCCTGGTCTTTCTCCACACCCTCTCCTCCCCCCCACCGCCCCGTTTAAAATTGGCTCAGAGAACCTCTTCCAGATCTAAGGAACTAATTGTGAAATACCTTTATGATTACAGTTTACATATTTAATTAGAAGTTGGGAATTAAGCTCCTAAACTCCACAAAATGAAAGCTTGAGATTCTCCCAACAAAACCCCAGCTTTCCATGACTGTGCGAATGTGGATTGATTCATCCATCTGTCTTCTACTCTCCTCCCCTTCTCCCCAGCCTTGTCGTTAATGCTGAAGTCATCTACTTTTCTTCACCTGGATTTGGAAAACTGCTGAGGTCTCATTAGGCCTCATCCCAAAGTTGTCTGGTTAAAAGCAGGGACATGGAAGGAAAGTAGGCACAGCAGGAGAAGGTTACACTCGTCCAGTTTGGGAGCCTAACACAGACAGTGACTTCATCTCTACAAATGCAAACAGACTACAAATGCATACTTAAATGTGGATAAAGAATATCTTGCTCTTGTGATTTGATTTTAAATAGTACCTCTATAAGACCGGGTGATATTGGAATATGTGACTTACTTGAGATAAAATGGTTCTAATTTTCTTGCTCTGTTTTCTGGCTTTAGCACCCTGTGAAAGAATGTTTCTTCTCTCACTTTTGGTGGGAATTGGATGTTGGTTGATTTAGCATATGTTTAAAATATTTTGGCTTTGGAAAACTGTACTGATAGCCTTTTCCCTCTAGTCAAAAATAATCTCGTCTTCCTCTAGCTCCCATAGTATGTGATTCACAGCTCTAATAAAGCACTTCTCATATTATGCGTTATTCTATGTGACTTTTATTCTGTTTATCTCCTGCATCAGACCTAAAGTTCTGTGTAGGTAAGAACTATGTCCTATACATCTTTGCATTTATCTGAGTCTAGTCTCGTACATTATAGATGGTCGGCACTCAATATATGTAAAATTAAATTGAATTCTGGATGATCACACAGGGAGGGGGGACTCTGAGTGATAGCAACAACCAGCTTTGTAACAGATGTTTTTGGTGTCCCACCCAAGAGCAGGCAGCTGTTGTACAAACTGACAACTTCCTGTCTCTGTCTGCCTTAGGACATTCTTTGGCCAAGGGCGTGAGCTGGGAAGTGCATAGGTGAGGCTGTAAGTGCCAAGGAGCTAATTTCCTAGGGGCAAACCTTGACCCCAGAGGGGCAGGGCTGGATGCATAAATAATCTAGCTTCCTTCCTTTTGTGGGGAAATTTGAGGAATGTTCCATATGGTTTCTTGGAGAGTTTTCAGCAAGAGGAAGCCCTAATTGACCACAGCTCTTTTGCATACTCTTTATTCAGGTTCCCTTACTGTGCTTCCTGGGGTCACTATCTGTATTAGTCAGCCAAAGGGGTGCTGATGCAAAATACCAGAAATCTGTTGGCTTTTATAAAGGTATTAAATACCCTTTATAAAAGCCAACAGATTTCCCTCACCAAAGTCTGTTGCCACGTGTTGGAGCAAGATGGCTGCCAATGTTCAGCTTTCCTCTTCCTCTTAAGGCTCCATGGTCAGCCTCTCTAGGCTTTGTCTCTCTCCCTGGGGCTTGATTCTCTCCGGACTCAGCTTCTTGTTCTCTCCACAAGGCCAGCCGTGGACTATCAGGCAAACAGCTCGTCTCTTTTCCCAGGGCCTGCTCTCCTTCCTCACGACCAAGCTCCTCTGTGTTCTTACTTCCCGGGGCTCCAGCTCAAAAACTCAGCATCAGAACTCCAACTCTGTCCCTTGCCATGTCTTTTATCTGTGA
>JAQZBX010095755.1:0-11885 GCA_029593785.1 Cabassous unicinctus
CTGAGTCCCTGGCTCCCTGGCTCCCTGGCTCCCTGGCTCCCTGGCTCCCTGGCTCCCTCAGCGCGCGGCCTGAGCGCAGGCCTGCAGCGTGCAGAGGGCTGCGGGCGGCGGGCGCCGGTCTCTGTGCGGCGGCGGCTCTGTCGCACCTGGCTGTCCGGCTCTCGCGCTCGGCCGCCGCCTGCTCCTATGGGGTCTTCTGCAAGGGGCTGACCCGCATGCTGCTCATCTTCTTCCAGCTGGCCTGGCGGCTGCGCATCAACTTCCCCTACCTCTACATCGTGGCTTCCATGATGCTCAGCGTCCGCCTGCAGGCTCATATTGAGATCCATTGAATGCCTTCCTCCAGCTGTGACAGAGGTGTGTCCTTAGGCTTCCTGCATCAAAGAATACAAAACACGAGGCATGGAAGAGGGGCTCTTGGCAGCCGCCTGGCCACAGTGACGACAGGAGGAGGAGATGACGTGGACACACGCTTCTGTGGGCCTAATCAAAGAATATGGAAGGAGAGCCCTATGCCTTCGGATTTGCCTTCCTGGATGAATAAAGCTGCGGTAGATGGAAATGGAAATTCACAAAATGAGGAGCTGTCATTGGAAATGAAAAATGATTTGAGTGAGATTGACCTCTTGCTTCTCAGTGGCAGCAAAGTGCTGCGGTATTTGAGAGAATCAATAAGAAGAAATTCAGCTTCAGCAGCTACCCAGAGCACAGCTGCGCATCTGTCCTGCGCTCCTGTAGAAGAGGGCTTGGCCAAGGTGTTTGCTTGCATGGGCGAGGCTCTGGCAGGGGCCTGGCTGGAAAGAGAGCCTAGGGCCGCTGACCGCCGCAGAGAACAGTGTCCCTGGCTGTCAGAACTGCCCTGCCATGAAAAAACGAATTTGCTGCAGTTAGAAATGGGAATTTCTGCAGATGAACTTCCAAGTGCTTTCCTCGAGGGGGTGGGCTCGGAGTCGGAACTGTCTGGCCTACATTCCATCGTTTCTGCAACTCTGTACATGTGTCCTGGAGAACTCCTGAATGATGAGACAAAATATGTTTTATTTGATGCTTTAAAGCCCATGTTTTCAGAGCAAACAATAGAATACAAGAAAATGTTTTCAAGGGTAAAAAGTGCATCCGATGATCTGCAGATGCCACTGGGATTACTGGCTCCATGAACTCCTGGATTAGCAAATCTGTTATGCCATAGTTAGGGCTCAGGCAGAACAATAAAAAGAGTGAGATTACCTTTAAAAAAAAAAAAAAGAACTAAAACAGAGCCCCCTCAGCTGAGCGCTGTCGTCAGTCGCACTTGAGCGCAGCGTGTGCTCCTTCCGCTGGTGGCTCCTCACGCCATTGTAGGCCAGTATCGAGCGTGGTGCATGTGTTTACCCTGTAGGAACCCCTGCTTCCCAATGGGAATTTTTTTTTTTTAGGTTAGCAGAAAGAACAGTGTCCTGAGGAAGGAGATACAAGGAAAGACTTTTTCAGTGATCAGGGGAATGATATCTCTTAGAGAGGGGCAGCCGAACATGCCTTCTTTAGGGAGATATGACCTTCCTTGGGTCAGAAGGTCGCTCAGTGCCTAGATCAGAGATAATTTTCAATAGGAGAAAAAGAAAATTGTCTAAAAAAAGCACATAAAAAGGAGTCATGGGAAGCAGATGTGGCTCCAGTAGTTGGGCTCCCGTCTACCCATATGGGAGGCCCTGGGTGGGGTTCCTGGGGCCTCCTGGTGAGGGCTAGCTGGCCCGCGCTCGCGGAGAGCTGATGGCCCGCGCTCGCGGAGAGCTGACAGTGCCTGCCTGCGCCTGGAGAGCTGGCACAGCAAGATGACGCAACAAAGCAAGCAGACACAGAGGAAATGCGCAGCAAAGTGTACAGAGAAGGCAGACAGCGAGCACAAGTGGCAAGGGGGCGGGGATAAATTAAAAAATAAATAAAAAAAATAAAAAACATTATTAAAAAAAAGGGAGTCACGCGAGATTGTTAGTTCCGCGAGGGGACTGAGTAGGACTGCAAGGGAAAAGTTGGCAGCACTATCAAGCGCTAAACAAGGTCACAAAACATTGGTTGTCCATAAACCATGTAGAGGTTAGGGGGAAATGAGCAAAGGACAAGTAATATGAAGCATAACTGAATAACCTAGAAATTGGAGGGACAAAGAAAAGAATAACAAATAAACTTAGAACATCAAAGTAAAAAGCCTGGAGAATTTATGTTAAAGAAATACCTGTTTAAACCAAAAACCACTCAGACTGCCTTCCCTCCCTCTTGCTCCCCCAAACGGGAGAGAAGAGCCATCATCAGTGTCAGGAGGCAGGTGCAAGAAAGCAGCACCTAGACCCCGCTTCACGCTCAGGAGAGAGTGCTCTGCTGCTCCCTCGAGGTTTTAGGTGCCCTGCTCGTTCAGGGAACCTTTTCTACTAATTGGCTATAGAAATGATCCCTGAAAGTGTAGTCTTCCCACTGGGAATTTGAAGTGCTGCCTTTTGATTCTGAATCAGCCTGTGCTGATGAGGTGCCAGCCGCTTATATGCTCTCACCGAAGGAGGGCGGGAAAGCTTTTTGCCTGAATTCATCAATGGAGATTTTGATTCCATTAGGCCTGAAGTCAGGGAGTACTACACTAGTAAGGGATGTGAGCTGATTTCAACTCCTGATCAAGACTGCACTGATTTTGCCAAGTGCCTTCAAGTGTTCCAAAAGAAGATAGAGGAAAAAGACCTTCAGGTTGATGATATTGTGACACTTGGAGGACTTACTGGACATTCTGACCAGACTGTGGCATCTGTGAGCACCCTGTTTCAAGTGACTCCCATCACTCACTTGCCAAGTATAATAATTCAAGAGGAAACTCTCATCTACCTGCTCCAACCAGGAAAGCACAAGTTGCAGGTCAACAGTGGGATGGAAGGCGACTCGCGTGGCCTTGTCCTGGTGGTCAGCCTTGTGATCCTGTTACCACAAACGGCCTAGAGTGGAAGCTCACACTCACGTGCTTGGATTTGGAACAGTGGTCAGTACTTCAGACACCCGTGGTGGATCTGGGCAGTGCCTGTGGAAGTGGAGCAGCTGCTCCTCTGGGCCTCGACCATCAAAATCTAAGCTGCTGGCTGGCATCCACGGTGTGCCTCTAACCTACCTCATCGCCAGTGATTTAGTGCTCAGTGAGAACAGTTCACATGGGCTTACTGGCATCTACTTCCCCGGGAAGCCCGCGTATTTTAAAGATGTTAATGTTTAGATAATCTAGGTAATGTTATAAATGGCAGATCTGAATTTTACATTGAGAGGCAAGAATCATTATTTGTTAGGAAAGTAAATAAGTGCTGTTGCTTTTAGTTGGAAACTAATGTGTATCATTCCATTTTAACATTCAGTACTGATTATTCTTGTGCTGTTAGTCATTCCTTTTATCCTAGAAAGTTGTTTTTAATTTTGAAGCTGATAAAATTCCTTTTGGAATCTAGCACACTCCATCACTTGCCCCTGCTGCCCATCCATGCTTTTAACAACAGGGCTGCTTCTGAATATTTTTTACTGTTATATTTCTCTATATAATTTATATCACCTTTTTACTGAAAAAAAATTCCCTCCAGACTGAGGTGTTAAAACTACACTATTTCACTCTGGCCTATTATTGTCTCTGGCGTTATCTTTTAAAAAAACCAAGTCAATGGTCTAAGTACTAAATTTGAGGACAGGAATGATGTAAGTTATAAGTGCAGAGAGGAATGACATGAAAGATAAATGACCATTCTTGAAGCCCATCCTACTAACATTAACCCCCAAACCCAAATTCTGAAGCAAATGCCCTAAACTTTAGTGGAATGACAGATCAGAATTGTCCCCATCATAATTAGAACCTAGACTGAAAAATTTGTGCAGAAGAAGCTTGAGAATACAAATTCATTTTTTTCTGGCATACCTCAGGCTGAAAACAGTGTTAGTCAAATACCAGAGAACAGTGTGGCAGTGTGTGGGGACACACAGTGGGTTTGGAGCCTAGTGCTGCAAGCCTGTGCTCCTGCCCCGGTCCTGCCAGTCAGCCAAGTTCCCTGAACCCCCTTCCTCATCTGTGAAATAGGAGGGTGGGGCTGAGTGTGTCCGAGGTCCCTCCCTGCCCTCGAGTGGTAACTCTGGCTCTTTGCAGTCGTAAGGCAGGTAATGCACATGGTTATGACACAGCCAGGTTAGACAGCCTGGCCCATTGAGTATACTCAAGGTGCTTTCATAATGGGACCCTCTTCCTTAGACTTTACCTATTTACTAAACCACATGTTGCCACACAAACAGTGATTTTAAACATGAACCTACATGTTTCATGTACACACAATTTCTATGTTGCTGTAAGGAAAGGGACCAGCAGCTTTTTTCTTCTTTGTGCTAGCACCTTGGATTATGAAAGGACAGTGTGAGTCTTAGATGTAAATAGAAAATGAAAAGGGGATCAGTTGAACTAGCATGCAGTTCTGAACAGTTACTCATTAGAAAAAAATTTATGCAAATACATGTGAGATTGAAATCTGGATGTTAAATAAAAATAAAAAAGAAAGAAAGAAAGAAAAAAAGCACCAAAGGGAAATTATAGAACTGAGATGAAAGAAAGAAAAAGGCACCAAAGGGAAATTATAGAACTGAGATGAAAGAAAAAGCACCAAAGGGAAACTGTAGAACTGAGATGTACCTAACCAATATAAGAAACCTGCTAGCCAGTTCCAGTAGTAGTTTGGAGAAGATAAACTTGAAGACAGGTCAATAGAAATTACTTAGGCTGAACAACAGAGAGAAAATAGACTTAAAAAAAAAAGAACAAAACCTCAGGGACCTGTGGGACAATAACTAAGAATCCAACTTTGATATCATAGGAGTTCCATAGGGATAGGAAAAAGAGCTTCAAAGAACATTTTAAGGAATTTGGTGAAAGACCTAAACCTATGATTCAAGAAGCTGATTGAAGCCTAAACAGGATAAACAAAGAGAAATCCATATCAAGATGCATCATAATCAAACTTCTGAAAACTGAAAGACAAGGAAATACTTGAAAGAGGCTGGAGAGAAATTATCTATTCTTGATAAAAGAAAACCATTTAACTGATCGCGGGTTTCTCATCTGAGATTATGGAGGTCAGAAGGAAGTTGCACAAAATTTTTAAGTACTGAAAGAAAAGAACTCTCAACTGCGAATTCTATACCTGGTAAAAATAAACCTTCAGGGAATGCAGGGAAAGACATTCCCAGATGAATGAATACTAAAAATTTGTTTCTAGCAGACCTACCCTTAAAGAATGGCTGCAAGAAGTTCTCCAAACAGAAAGAAAATGATAACAGAAGAAGGCTTGGGACTCTAAACAGAAAAGAGGAAGAATGGAGTAGGTAAAAATAGAGCTGAGTATAACGTCTTTGTCCTCCTGAATCACCGAATCCTGCGTGATTGGCGGAGCAAGAATGACCATGTGATGTGCTCAGTGTGCAGTGAAGAAATGCTTGACAATTAGATTTTTAAAGTGGGGCGTGGAAAGGGACGTAAATGGAGGGAAGGTTCCTGCGTTCACTCAGATGGTGGGATGTTGGTGCCAGTGGGCTCTGATGAGTCAGCATGTGTATCAGAGTACCTGTCTCACCCCCTAAGAAAGCTATACAGAAATCCTATACGCAAATCAAAATGAATTCTAAAAATTTTAAAAAATCCAGGAAGCCAAGAAAAGAGAAGCAAGGGCCAAAAAACAGAGTAAATAAGCAGAAAGCAAATAATAAAATGGCAGACGTAAGCTTGATGTGTTAGTAATGACTTTGAGTGTAAATGGTCTAAATACATCAATGAATAGGTAGAGTGGTGGAGTGCACTCATTTATTTATTTTTAGAGGGTACCAGGGATTGAACCTGGGACCTCATGCATGGGAAGCAGGTGCTCAGCCATTGAGCTACATCCGCTCCCTGGAGTGCATTTAAGAGACATGATCCAGTAACATGTTGTCTATGATAAACTCACTCGAACATAAAATGACCCTACACAGTTACTGGTATATAGCAGAATTCTACAGATGACAATTGTTGTAATTATTACTTTAAAAATATTGGACATTTATCCTCTTTCAGAGGACCCACAGAAGAGCCTTTTGAAGCTCAGCCTAGAAAGCAGCTTGAGTTGGTAGAAAGTACAGAAGCTGTGAAGTCCAACGGAGCTGCTGTAGCTCCCGTAAACAAGGTGGCGGAGTAAATGGGATAAAAGCCAGTAGAGCAGTGTTGGGTGTAGAAAGTGTTGGGGCACCAATGCAGTGCCCCCCCAAATCTTGGAAATAAAGTAAGACTGCCTTCTAGGGTTTAAACTCTGAAATGGTCTCCCATAAGCATAGTGGGTTGGAGAGATAGAAAATTGCTCTTAAAATGGGTGCATTTTGTTGTAAGTCAAGTATACCTTTGTAAAAACTTAATGGATATCCCATATCGTGTTTTCTTGTGTGTACTTATGAACTTTGATGGACCTTTGGGCTCATGTGTTGCATCTCTGAGTTTTTGCTCCTGGAGCACAGCGGGCCGCTCTCTGGTTCTGCTCTGTCGTGATGGCACTCTGAAGTCCACGGGACTGCTCCTGTCCAAGCCAGCCTCTCAGCTGAGGGACAGAGCGCTGTGCTTTCACAGTTGGAGGACCGTTTCCTGGGATCCAGGTGGTCACTGGCGTTCATGGTGCTCATTGAGTTAATCACTTCCCTTAAGGGGCGTTGCCGGATACTTGGGGACAGTCACACACCGCACACACTCACACGCACACTCGCTGAAAGCTGCTGTTCCTGTTTGTTTGCCTTAGTCGCACATACAGATGGGCAGGGGCACACTTTGGGCAGTCTAAGTGCCGAGGGAAGAGCAGAATTTTGTAGGGTGACTCTTAGATTTTTCCTGTGCATTGAGCTCCATTTTGAGGACAACAAAAGGGGGCTACTGTAGGTGAGAGAGGATGGTTCTTGAAAAAGGCTGGAGGCTGGAGAAAAGACACCATTCTGGCCTTCGGGAAAGGGAGGAAAGCAGTGCGTGGGTGGAAGCCAGGTGCTGAGTGTGGGCCCAGAGAGAGGAGGGGCAGGGGGAGAACAGTGGGGGCAGCGCCCCTCCTGGTGGCCTGCGGTGGCGACGGGAGAGCACCCTGATGGTCACTGGCTTTCATATTTTAGACGCTGTCATTTGGCTTTTTAAAGACGAACATGCCTTCAGCAAAACATAGTTGACTAAAGGCCACGCGTGTCCTGTAACTCCTGCCTGCTGCTTTAGGATGCGTGACTTGAGCCTGGAGAAGCCTGGGTGCAGGGCAGTGGCTGCTGCCCTCTGGGTCAGCTCGGCGTCAGCCGTGGACAAGGAGTGTGCAGGGCGGGCTCGTGTCCGCTGCCAGAGCACGGGGCGGGCATACTGGACCTGGTGGCATACTGGGTGCGGCGGCAGCCCGGGCTGTGCTCAGCCCAGTTTTTCCCACCTGTGAGCAAGGTTTGCATAAACCAGAGAGCCCAGCCAGAAAACTGGCAAATATTTGTGTAATATCCGTATAGATATCCCCTGAAATACACTAATGTGATCACATGACAGAGGAGTGAATGAAGAGAAGATGGGTCTGCTGTGGAGCACTGGAAGCCCTGGTTACTAGTGAGGGTGGGGCCGGGCAGGTATGTGAGTGAGGGTTATTTCAGAGCTCTGAGGTGGGGGGCCTGCCGTGGTGGTGGTAATAAAAAGTGTTTTCTTTCTGCCACTTAACGTTGAAGAATGCAGAAATCGTATATATTTTTGAAGAGATGCAGCAAATTCTCACAGATATTTTCTTCTTTTTGGCATTTTCCTAGAAACAATTTTCTTTACTATCAGCAAGTTGCTAACAATCTAGTAGTCTATTATTTCCTTATATTATTTTACAAAAATACTAATTTAAAATGATTTAAGTTGAAATTGTTAGATGGCTCAAAATATTCTATTCATACTTGTCTTTGTCCCACAAAGGATGCTCTAAGCAATATCAATTAATGACCTCATATTTTAAGGTATCATGTTTACATACATTTAAAAAAACTAGTGGGGGTGGATGTGGCTCAAGTGGTTGAGCGCCCACCTCCCACATGGGAGGTCCTGGGTTCCATTCCTAGTGCCTCCTGAAAAAACAAAAACAAACAAGCAAAACAGGATAAAACCAACTCAGGGAAACCGATGTGGCTCAGTGGTTGAACGCTTCCCACATATGAGGTCCCGGGTTCAATCCCAAGCCTCCGATGCCTAAAACAAACAAACAAAAAACTAGTATGTAACGTAATTGGAAGAAGGTCTGATTGAAAGAAGTTGCTATATATATTGTTATTGGGAAAACAACCTGCCTATTGACAGGGCATACCTGCCCCCCCCTACGTTTGTAAAGTTCGGTTGAGCATCATGTAAGTAAACGTGTTATGGAGCTCTGAATGAGTGAACTACGTGGTGTTTGCACCATGTCAGCACGTGCTCCTGACTGATGTAGTTACTGAGGACTTACCCTGTGCCGGGCACCATTAAGCATTTTACATGCGTCGTTCTCTGTGGCTTGATCGGAAGCCCGTGAGGGCAGCTAGTGGCGTGATACCTGGTTCGTAGGCTCAGTGGCTTCACACTCAAGTCCACGTAGCTGGTCACAGGCCGCCTAGACACTGGACCCAGCTCTGGACTATCCGGACCAGCATTATCTAGTGCGACGTAATGTGAGAAATCTTAGGTTTTCTGGTAGTCACAGTGAAAAAAGTAAAAAGTAAAAGGTGAAATAAATTTTATTAATATAGCCAAATGTTATTAAATCGAATACAAAATGATCGAGGTAGTCTGCATTCTTCCTTTGTTCTAAGCCTTTGAAACCCTGTTTTTGGCACACCCAGCTCAGATGGGACCACCACGTGTCAGGAGCTGCTCCAGAACCCGTTTGCAGCCCCCGTGCTTTTCTGTAATCCACGCTGCCTATAGACCAAATAGAAAAATTGTAAGGTATTTCCCTTTAACAACTGATCAGCTCTCATTTTGTTTTCACATAGCCTATTAGATTAAAATTTTAATTAAGTAAGGTGGTGTTGAGGTTACTCTGCTTCTCTAAAGTTTTCACAGAACAGATGGACAAAATACAAATTACCCAACAGCCAATTTGAAACAGTTCACTGCGTTCAAAAGTTGTACTCTTAACCTCTTCCCAGTGTTTCTTTTTCTTCCAGTAAAGAAATGTGATTTTCATATATTCAAGTTTGGACATAATGATTTTTTTGGGAGAGAGTGATATTTGTTCCAGAGGAATGTGTAACTTGTGTGATGGTCTTGTCCTCTACAAATTCCTTTAAGGAGTAGTGAACAGTTCTGAGTGGTTCTCTCTGCTGATGGAGGATGTGTTCTCTTCCAGAACCTCATCTGCTCCGAGTGCGGGGATGAGTTTACGCTGCAGAGTCAGCTGGCCATCCACATGGCGGAGCACCGCCAGGAGGTGGCGGGAAGCCGGGCTCACACCTGCAAGGCCTGCAAGAAAGAGTTTGAAACATCGTCCCAGTTGAAGGAGCACATGAAGACTCATTACAAAGTCAGGTGAGAGCTGCCGCTTGGGCATGGTAAAGAAATGTAGATGTTAAGTTAAAGGTTGGCGTGCTGCGTTATGGTGAGCACTGTGTGCTGCTCTAGGAAGGAGAGCACAGACTAACAAAGCACAGCTAGTATGGGCGGCACATGGTTCATGTCTGTAGCAGCAAAGATGAGCTCCAGGGTCAGTGATGAGGCATCAGGCATTTCTGTGTTAAAAACCGTAGGAAAGGGTACATGGTACTTTCGTGGCAGGTAACAGTGTGTAAAGTGGATTAACAAGGGTCTAGTTCATGCCCTTTACTGAATTGGTTCACTTAGAGGCCCTGACCTGGTGGAAACTCGTGTATCAGGTACTGTGATAGACAGACAGATAGATAGAAATAAAATCTCATTTAATCATTGCAAACAGCCCTATCAAGGGCTGATTTTTTTTTTTCAACTTTATTTTTTGCATTTTTAAAGTTTGAAACAAAAAATGTCTAAAACTGCAGCTTCTGGAAGAACCACTTGTTCTTGCTGGTTTTGCACCTCTCCTCGACCTCGGCCTTGACCTTGGCCTTGTGCTGGGCCTTGCATTTAGGAGCAGGGTCTCAGAGCCTTGTCGACAGCGGTTTTGTTCCCAGGGATAGCTACAGAGAACCTTGTGGGCATGAGGTGATGGTTGCTGTAAACTTTCACCAAAGACTTGATCCTTGGCCTCTTGGTGGTTTTCTTTTTGTCCATGGCAGTGCCACTTTGAGGGGTAGGCTGAGCACGGCTTAGGGCAGCTGGAGGCGCCCACGCCAGTGTTCCTGCAGTGGCAGCTCTGCATCCAGGGTGTGCCAGCACCACCTCCCCGGGTTCACGAGCTCGCCCATTTCTGCAGGCTATGCTCACTGCTGCCGGTGGGCCCTCCACGCAGGACTCCATCTGCTGTGAGGCCACCGGGGCCGAGGAGCAGATGCAGCCGGCGTTGTCCCCAACCCAACCCCCAGCCTCGCATGGCAGCAGGTTGGAAGCCCCTTCCCAGGCCTCTTTTCACTGACCAAGGGCTGCTGCTTTTAGCCCCACGTTTTGCAGATGAGAAAACTTTGATGAGAGGGCCGCGTAACTTTCTCAAGGTTTTACAGCTCGTTGGTCAGGCATTTAAAGGGAGTTAAAGCCTAAGAATCTGGTGCTAGAGCGCACAGTCTTCACAAGCGTGCCTGTATTTGAGTATGCTTATACACACACATACATATGTTTCTTTTTCCTCTTTCTGTTATTTTAGGAGGTGCTGGGGATTGAACCCAGGACCTCGTACATGGGAAGCAGGTGCCCAACCACTGAGCTACACCCGCCCCTATTTCTAGCAAATCTTAACATGATTTTAGAAACTCTTTTTTAATCTATTCCTGATTATATATATGATCTTGATATTTCCGCTTCTGAATACGGTGACATGAAGAGATCTTCCTGCTCTCTGTGCTCAAGTTAGCTAATGGTGGTCATCACTTGTCACACTCAATTTCTTGAAGAAACTTTAAAAGGCAAAATCAATTATTATTTTAACTATAGTATTAGCAGTTTAGTTTACCACAATTCCACACCTCCAATATTTAGGAAATATCTGTACTTTATAACAACAACAAAAGGTCCCACACAAGTTAATTAATAAATTTTATACAATGCCCAAAGATTGGTAGTATTCCTTTATTCTCTTGGCATCACGGTCACAAGATGGACTGAATATCTCTATGTGGTCGGTGATCTCTTGACTTTTCCTGCTTTCCTTCATTTGCCCTATGGTTTAATAATGTGGTGTGGTACCCACCTAATATTTCACAATTCCAATGATTTTTAAACCCCCAAGATACAATGCATGCTTTCTGTACACACTAGGCTTTTATTTTTTTTATTTATTTTTCTTTTTTCTTTATTTTTTTTTTGTAAAATGATATATAAATACATATGCATATATGTGCATTTGTTTACATAAATGTTATTTGTTTTATATATATATATATACATTTTTTAAAGGTGCCTAGATTACCCAAATATTACTCAGAAACTACAGGGATTCCCATGCTCCCCACCGCCCACACCCCCAACAACACCCCACACAGCCATTCCCCATCCATGTGGTACAACACCCACAATGGATATACACATCCTGGGGCCTTGCCACCGAGCATAGACCACAGTTCACATCACAGACCACACTCTCTCCCACCCAGTTCTGCATGGTATATTCTGATGGAAAATGGCCTACATTCGTCGCTGCTTCGTCACTCAGGACAACCCCCAAAGTCCCAAAAAAGCCCGAGTATTTCAACTGCCCCTCCTCTCCCTGCCCCAAAAATGTCCAGTGGCCACCGGCTCCACCTCA
>JAQZBX010095756.1:0-11884 GCA_029593785.1 Cabassous unicinctus
ATGAACTTCCTCCCATGAATCCCCCATCCTAGACACCCCCCACCAATGATCCTCTGCAGCCCCCATTGTAACCCATTTGTGATTTTAACCTTACTTGAAAATGAAGCCCATATAATAACCAAATACAATTAATAGGAAAATGAAATAATAATGATAACCTTAAATGCAAGAGATAAAATACATGGAAACTCAGAAATAAAAAACTAAAAATAAAATATAATTAACGGATTGGGGCATTCAAAAAATGGGAAAAAACAAAGAATTTTTTAAAATTGTTTTTTTTCTTTTATTGGATTATTGGATCCAATTGGATTATTGGATGTCCAGTCTATACCATGGCACCTTCCCCCTCTCATTCCCCAGTGCCTCCCAAATTTTCATTTAATTTTCAAAGAAGTTTTAGAACACAGCAAAGTCACACACAGAATACTAGAGACTTTCATATACTTAACCTCCTTCTATTTTCCTCATCCCATATTAAAATCTTTTTTTGTGTGTGGGTGTTAGCATTTTTATAACTGTTATACACATGGTGAAACATAGCTATTAAACATTGTCAATGGTTTACAGTATCATTTACAATTTAGATGATACAGTTTAATAATTTTTGATGATATTTACCATGTCTTGTGTCCCCTAGTAAGGTAATGAAAAACATTTCCCATGACCACTAAATACCTCGTTTGCTCTTTTCTGTTCCTTCCTCCTCATCCCCCTGGGGCACATGACACTCCCCTGTCTTGACTCATTGGATGACAAGAGTCATAGTTACATGCCCTGGGTATTCTAACCTGCCCTTCCCTATCTACCCACCTGTCAACCCTGCACCACCAAACCCGGTAATATCACTACCCACCTGTCCTATCCTTCAATATGCAATTATACTCTATCAATTTACCATTGATTATGTCCATATGGATGTTGCCTCACAACCTACTCTTCTCTTTCTCTCATTTGTTAACCTATCTTTCAGACAATGGTTCTCAGAGACTGCTCACTTTCCTCAATTCAAATCAGTGAGGTTATATACGGTTCATCCTTCAATGCCTGGCTTGCTTCATTCAACATAAGGTCTTCAAGATTCATCCATGTTATTCCATGTGTTAACATTTTATTCCTTCTTACAGCTGAGTAATATTCCATTATATGCATGTACCACATTTTGTTTATCCATTCTTCTGTTGATGGGCACCGGGGCTGATTCCAACTTTTGGCAATTGTGAAAAATGCCACTATGAATATTGGTGTGCATGTATCTGTTGGTTTCCTTGGTTCAATTCTTCTGAGTATATACCCAGCAGTGGAATCACTGGATCATATAGAAGATCTGTTGTTAGTTTTCTGAGGAACTGCGAATCTGTCCTCCACAGTGGCTGGATCATTCCACAATCCCACTAGCAGTGGATGAGGGTTACTGTTGCTCCACATCTCTCCAACCCTTATGTTCTGCTCTTTTTTAATGGCTGCGAATCTGATGGATATAAGATGGTATCTCATTGTTGCTTTGATTTGCATTTCCCTAATAGCTAGCAATGTTGAGCATTTTTTCATGTGCTTTTTAGCCATTTGTATTTCTTCCTTGGAGAAGTGTCTTTTCAGGTCACTTGCCAATTTTTTAAATGGGTTGTTTGTCTTTTTATTTTTGAGGTGTAGGATTTCTTTATATATGCAGGATATTAGGCTTGTTTCAGATATATGGTTGCCAAATTTTTTCTCCCATTGGGTAGGATGCCTTTTTATTTTCTTAATAACTTCCTTTGAGGTGTATAAGTCTTTAATTTTGAGGAGATCCCATTTATCTATTTTTTCTCTTGCTGCTCGTGCTTTGGCTGTGAAGTTCATGAAACCATTTCCTATTACAAGATCCTGTAGATGCTTCCCTACATTATCTTGCAAGGTCTTTATGGTTTTGGCTCTTATATTTGATCTGGATTTGATTTTTGTATTAGGTGTGAGATGGTATTCTTCTGTCATTCTTTTGGATATGGATATCCAGTTCTCCAAGCACCACTTGTTAAAGAGGCCATTCTCTCCCAACTGAGTGGGCTTGGTGGCCTTGTCGAGTATCAGATGACTGTATAAGCGAGGATCTATATCCGAACTCTGAATTTGGTTCCATTGGTCAGTATGTCTATGCTTGTGCCAATACCATGCAGTTTTGATCACTGTAGCTTTGTAGTCTGTTTTAAAGTGAGGTAATGTGATACTCCAACTTCATTTTTCTTTTTCAATATGTCTTTGGCAATTCGGGGCCTCTTACCTTTGCAAATATATTTTGTAGATACTTTTTCCAGTTCCTTAAAAAATACAGTGTTGGTTTCTATTGGGATTGCATTAAATCTTAGACTAGTTTGGGTAGGATAGACATCTAGATGATGTTTCATCTTCTTCTCCATGAACAGGAAATATTCTTCCATTTATTTAAATCTTCTTTGATTTTCTTTAACAGTGTTATGTAGTTTTCTGTATATAAGTTCTTTACATCTTTAGTTAAGTTTATTCCTAGGTATTTGATTCATTTAGTTACTTTTGTAAATGGTATTTTTTTAATTTCCTCCTCAGATTACTCATTATTGGTGTACAGAAATGCTACTGATTTTTTGAGCATTTATCTTATAGGCTGCGACATTACTGAACTCCTTTATAAGTTCTAGAAGCTTTGTTGTAGATTTCTCATGGCTTTCTATGTATAGGATCATGTAGTCTGTAAATAATTAAATTTTTACTTCTTCTTTTCCAATCTGGATGCCTTTTATATCCTTTTTTTGCCTCAGTGCCCGAGCCAGTACTTCTAAGACAATGTTAAATAGGAGTGGTGATAGTGGGCATCCTTGTGTTGTTCCCAATCTCAGAGGGAAGGCTTTTAGGATTTCACCACTGAAGATGATGATAGCTTTGGGTTTTTCATATATACCCTTTATCATATTCAGAAAGTTTGCTTCTATTCCTATCTTTTGCAGTGTTTTTGTCAGGAATGAGTGCTGTATTTTGTCGAATGCTTTTCTGCATCTATAGAGATGATCATATGATTCTTTTCTTTCAATCTGTTTATGTGGTGTATTACATTGAATGATTTTCTTATATTGAACCATCCTTGCATACCCGGGATGAAACCCACTTGGTCATGGTGTATAATCCTTTTGATATGTTGTTGAATGCGATTAGCGAGTATTTTGTTGAGGATTTTAGTATCTAGGTTCATTAGAGAAATTGATCTGTAATTTTCCTTTCTTGTGGTATCTTTGTTTGGTTTTGGTATTAGGGTAATATTAGCATTGTAGAATGAGTTAGGCAATATTCCTTCTACTTCTATTTTTTGGAAGAGCTTCTACAGAATTGGTGTTAGGTCTTTCTGAAATGTTTAGTAGAATTCAGCTATGAAGCCATCTGGTCCTGGGCTGTTCTTAGTTGGGAGGTTTTTGATGACTGAATCTATCTCTTTGCTTGTAATTGGACTGTTGAGTTCATCAATTTCTTCTTTCATCAATGTAGGCTGTTTTTGAGTTTCTAGAAACTTGCCATTTCCTCTAAATTATCATTCTTGTTGTTATATAGTTTTTCAAAGTATCCTCTTATGATACTCTATTTCTGTGGGGTCAGTAGTGATATCCACTTGCTCATTCCTTATTTTGTGTATGTGCATCTGTTCTCTCTTTTTCTTTGTTAGTCTGGCTAAGGGTTTGTTAATTTTATTGATCTTCTCGAAGAAACAGCTTTTGGATTCGTTTATTTTTTCTAGTGCTTTCTTATTCTCTATTTCATTTAGTTCTGCTCTAATCTTTGTTATTTCCTTCTTTCTACTTCCTTTAGGTTTAGTTTGTTGCTGTTTTTCCAATTCTTCCAAGTGTGCAATTAAGTCTTCAATTTTACCTCTTTCTTCTTCTTTTATGTATGTATTTATGGCTATGAACTTCCCTCTCAGGACTGCTTTCGTTCCATCCCACAGTTTTTGATATGTTGCACTGTCGTTTTCATTAGTTTCCAGGTAGTTACTGATTTCTTTTTAGAGTTCCTCCTTAACCCACTGTTTGTCTAAGAGTGTGTTGTTTAACTTCCATATCTTTGTGCCTAACTTGTTTCTCTGGCCCTTAGTGGTTTCCAATTTCATTCCATTGTGGTCAGAGAAATTACTTTGTATAGTCTCAATCTTTCTGAATTCATTGAGAGTTGTTCTGTGGCCTAGCTTGTGTTCTATCTTGGATTATGATCCATGTGTACTTGAGAAAAATGTAAATCCTGCTGTATTTGGGTGTAGTGTTCTGTATATGTCTATTAAGTCCATGTCCTCTAATGTATTGTTGAGAGCCTTTGTTTCTTTATTGATTCTCTGTCTAATAATGATAGTGGTGTATTAAAGTCCCCTGCTATAATTGTAGATGCATATATTTCTCCACTTAGTTTTTCCAGTGTTTGCCTCATGTATTTTGAGGCACCCCATTTAGGTGCATAAATGTTTATGCTTGTTCTCTCTTCTTGAGAATTATCCCTTTTACTAATATATGGTGTCCACCTTTGTCCTTACAATAGTTTTCCATTTAAAGTCTATTTTGTCTGACATTAGAATATCTACTACTGACCTTTTTTGGCTAAGTTTAGCTTGTAAAATTGTTTTCCAGCCATTCACTTACAGCCTCTTTGAATCCCTGGGTCAAAGGTGGGTTTCTTGTACACACCATATAGATGGATCATATTGTCTTATCCATTCTGCCAATCTGTGTCCCTTGAGTGGTGAATTTAATCCATTAACATTCAGTGTTATTACACGCAATGAATCTCTTACTTCAGGTATATTTTCTTTGAGTTAATGTATGTCATATGTTGTTTTGTTTCTGTTTTTGTCTTTTTAGTTGTTTTGAAACTCTCCTCCAACTCTCTCTCCCTTGTTTTTCCTTTCAACTTGTAGAAAGTATTTCTTTTTTTTTTTTATTGTTGGTAAAATTCAAAAATTTTCACAATACATACCAATATTTGTAAAATGATATATAAATACATATGCATATATGTGCATTTGCTTATATAAATGTTATTTTATATATATAAATATGTACATTTTTAAGGTGCTTAGATTACCTAATTATTACTCAGAAATTACAGGGATTCCCATGTTCCCCACCTCCCACATCTCCCACAGCATACCACACCAACGTCCTTCATCAGTGTGGCACATCACCCGCAATGGATATACACATCCTGGGGCCTTGCCACCAAGCATAGACCGCATTTTACATCATAGACAACCATCTCTCCCATACAGTTCTGTGTGGTATATGCTGATGCAAAATGGCCTACATCTGTTGCCACAACGCCACTCATGACAACACCCAAGTCCTGAAAAAGCCCCTGTATTTCAACTGCCCCTCCTCTCCCTGCCCCGAAAATGTCCAGTGGCCACCGTCTCCACCTCTCTGTTACAATTGCTTCCATTGCTTGAATCACAATATACGACAGAACACCACCAAGTCCATTCTAGTCCATAGCTCTTCCCCCAATCCTGGGGAGTTTGGGATGGTGATGTCCACTCCACCTCCAAGTGAGAGAGGGTTTATATTCCATGGATACTGTGGATGGGATTATCCTGTCTGCAGCTGCAAACCCTCTCCATTCCCTGGGATGGTCGTTGCCCATCATCATCTCCTCACCAGGTGACTTGGATGAGTCCATAGAGCTATAGGATAGGGGTTGCAGCTGCACCGAGATTGCAGGCACAGCTGACACATAGGTAGGCCAGAGGCTCCAGTCTCTGGAAATACACCTAAAAACTCCAGCATCACATATAGGTTTGAATAGAAGGGACTGATGGACCTTGTGCAGGGAGGACTTATTTGAGTCTGACTCTGTCACGCTCAGGAGCACAGATTCCAAAGAGGAGCCCACTAATAAGGCATCAATCTCTGGGGCTATGCCCACTTATATAGGACCTGGGTTTCTCCAGAGCCCTCAGGAACCCCTCTGTGTGGGGTGATATCCACTTTGGTGTTCTATGAGATCCTACTGAGGTGAGCATAAGCATTACCTCTGGGATGACCTCCCGACTCTCTTTGAAGTCTCTTAGCCACATGAACTCATTTCTCTTTACTCTTTCCCTCTTTTATTCAAGGTCTTTTTCCAATCATGTTGCCAGTTGGCACTTGGTATTAATCCCTTTTTGCTAGGGAGGCTCATTCTCAGGATTCATGTCCCACATTGGGGGGAAGGTAATGCATTCATATGCTGAGTTTGGCTTAGAGAGAGGCCACATTTGAGCAACAAGGAGGCTCTCAGGTGGCAACACTTAGGCACCCCATAACAGTAGGTTAATTTTCAATTACAAGAGCAAAGATTCATAGCTAGTCCTCAATAACAAGAACCCATCAGTAGGCCATCTTCTTTTGCCAGACACTGCCTCTGCACTCAGGGGCCTGCTGCTGCTCCCTTGGAGAATGTGGCAGAATTCTCCAGGTGGGGAATTCAGATTCCCTCATTTATTGAGTGATTGTCTACCCACCATGACCATGCCCCATCTCCTGATCATTTGAACAATTTTATATATCTTTCATATATATTCAGATGAACTTACTCCCGTGAATCCCCCATCCCAGACACCCCCCACCAATGAACTTCTGCAGCCCCCATTGTAACCCTTCTGTGATCCAAACCTTACCTGAACATGAAACCCATATAATAATGAAATACAATTAATAGGAAAAAGAAACAATAGTGATAAGCTTAAATGCAAGAGATAAGTACAAGGAAGCTCAGAAGAAAAAAAAAAGAAACTAAACTAAAAAGAAAATATAATTAGCGGATTGGGACATTCAAAAAAATGGGAAAAAAATTCTTTTTTTAAAAAAAAAACATTTTTTTTCCTTTTATCACTGCATTATCAGATGTCCAGTGTACCATGACACCTTCTCCCTCTCATTCCCCAGTGTCTCCCAAATTTTCATTTAATTTTCATAGAAGTTTTAGGACAGAGCAGAATCACACACGGAATACTAGAGACTCCCACATACCCAAACTCCCTCCCCCTTCCCCACCCCATATTAAAGCCTTTTTTTAAAAAATGGATGTTAGCATTGTTATAACTGTTATACAGATAGTAAAGTATAGCAACTAAACATTGTTGATGATTTACAGTATAGTTTACAATTTAGACTGTACAGTTTAATAATTTTTGATGATATTTACCATGTCCTGTGTCTATTACTGTAAGGTAATGAAAACTTTTCCCGTGACTACTAAATACCCCATTTGATCTTAACTGTTCCTTCCACCCCATCCCCCTATGGCATATGACACTCCGCAGTCTTGACTCATGGAATGACACGATTCATAGTTACATGCCCTGGGTATTCCAACCTGCCCTTCCTAATCTACCCACCTGTCAACCCTGCACCACCAAACCCAGTAATATCACTACCCATCTGACCTATCCTTCAATATGCAACTATACTCTATACCTTTACCAAAAATTATGTCCATATGGGTGATGGCTCACAGCATACTCTTCTCTTTCTCTCCCATGTTAACCTATCTTTCAGACAATGGTTCTCAGAGAATGTTCTCCTTCCTCAGTTCAAATCAGTGAGGTCATATACTGTTCATTCTTCAATGCCTGGCTTGCTTCACTCAACATAAGGTCTTCAAGATTCATCCACGTTATTCCATTTGTTAGCACTTTATTCTTCTTAGAGCTGAGTAATATTCCATTGAATATATGTACCACATTTTGCTCATCCATTCTTCTGTTGATGGGCAACGGGGCTGATTCCAATTTTTGGCAATGGTGAAAAATGCCACTATGAACATTGGTGTGCATATATCTGTTCGTGTCTTTGCTTTCAGTTTTTCTGGGTATATACCCAGCAGTAGAATTACTGGATCATACAGAAGATGTATTGTTAGTTTTCTGAGGAACCACCAAAGTATCCTCCACAGAGGCTGGACCATTCCACAATCCCACCAGCAGTGGATGAGGGTTCCTATTCCTCCACATCCTCGATAGCAAGCAAAGGCAAGCATTTTTTCATGTGCTTTTTAGCCATTTGTATTTCTGCATTGGAGAAGTGTCTTTTCAGGTCACTTACCCATTTTTTAAATGGATTGTTTGTCTTTTTATTTTCAAGGTGTAGGATTTCTTTATATATGCAGGATATTAGGATCTTATCAGATATATGATTACCAAATATTTTCTCACATCAGGTAGGCTGCCTTTTTTTTTCTTAATAACTTCCTTTGAGGTGTAGAAGTTTTTAATTTTGAGGAGATCCCATTTATCTATTTTTCTCTTGCTTCTCGTGCTTTGGATGTGAAGTTCATAAAAACATTTCCTATTACAAGGTCCTGTAGATGCTTCCCTACATTATCTTCCAAGGTCTTTATGGTTTTGGCTCTTATATTTAGATCTTTGATCCACCTGGAGTTGATTGTTGTATAAGGTGTGAGATGGTATTCTTCTCTCATTCTTTTGGAAATAGATATCCAGTTCTCCAAGCACCACTTGTTAAAGAGGCCACTCTCTCCCATCTGAGAGGGCTTGGCAGCCTTGTCGAATATCAGATGACTGTATATGCGAGGATCTATTACAATTTGGTTCCATTGGTCAGTATGTCTATCCTTGTGCCAATACCATGCAGTTTTCATCACTGTAGCTTTGTAATATGTTTTAAAGTCTGGTAATGTGATACCTCCAACTTCATTTTTCTGTTTCAATATGTCTTTGGCAATTTGGGGCCTCTTACCTCTCCAAATATATTTTGTGGTTAGTTTATCCAGTTCCTTAAAAAATATAGTGTTAATTTTTATTGGGATTGCATTAAATCTGTAGATTAGCTTGTGTAGGATAGACATCTTGATGATGTTTATTCTTCCTATCCATGAACAGGGAATATTTTTCCATTTATTTAAGTCTTCTTTGATTTCCTTTAATAGTGTTGTGTACTTTTCTGTATATAAGTCCTTTACATCTTTAGTTAAGTTTATTCCTAGGTATTTGATTCTTTTAGTTACTATTGTAAATAGCATTTTTTTCTTGATTTGCTCCTCTGATTTCTCGTTATTGGTGTACAGAAATGCTACTGGTTTTTGAGCATTGATCTTATAGTCTGCAACATTACTGAACTCCTTTATAAGTTCTAGAAGCTTTCTTGTGGATTTCTCTGGGCTTTTTATGTATAGGATCATGTCATCTGCAAATAATGAAATTTTTAATTCTTCTTTTCCAATCTGAATGCCTTTTAAATCCTTTTCTTGCCTCAGTGCTCAAGCAAGTACTTCTAAGACAATGTTAAATAGGAGTGGTAATAGTGGGCATCCTTGTCTTGTTCCCAATCTCAGAGGGAAGGCTTTTAGGATTTCACCACTGAAGATGATGTTAGTTTTGTGTTTTTCATATATACCCTTTATCATATTCAGAAAGTTTCCTCCTCTTCCTATCTTTTGCAATGTTTTTATCAGGAAAGAGTGCTGTATTTTGTCGAATGCTTTTCCTGCATCTATAGAGATGATCATGTGATTTTTTTCTTTCAGTTTGTTTATGTGGTGTACTACATTGATTGATTTTTTTATATTGAACCAACCTTGCATACCCGGGATGAAACCCACTTTGTCATGGTGTATAATCCTTTTGATATGTTGTTGAATGTGATTAGCAGGTATTTTGTTGAGGATTTTAGCATCTAGGTTCATTAGAGAAATTGGTCTGTAATATTCCTTTCTAGTGTTATCTTTGTTTGGTTTTGGTATCAGGGTAATGTTGGCATCGTAGAATGAGTTAGGCAATATTCCTTCTACTTCTATTTTTTGAAAGAGCTTAAGTAGAATTGGTGTTATCTCTTTCCAGAATGTTTGGTAGAATTCAGCTGTGAAGCCATCTGGTCCTGGGCCCTTCTTAGTTGGGAGGTTTTTGATGACTGAGTCTTTCTCTTTACCTGTAATTGGACTGTTGAGTTCATCAATTTCTTCTTTCATCAATGTAGGCTGTTTGTCCATTTCTAGAAACTTGTCCATTTCCTTTAAGTTATCATTCTTGTTGGCATATAATTTTTCAAATATCCTCTTATGATACTCTTTATTTCTGTGGGGTCAGTACTGATATCCCCTTGCTCATTCCTTATTTTGTGTATTTGCATCTGTTCTCTCTTTTTCTTTCTTAGTCTGGCTAAGGGTTTGTCAATTTTATTGATATTCTTGAAGAACCAGCATTTGGTTTTGTTTATTTATTTTAGGGCTTTCTTATTCCCTATTTCATTTAGTTCTGCTCTGATCTTTGTAATTTCCTTCTTTCTATTTCCTTTAGGTTTAGTTTGTTGTTGTTTTTCTAGTTCCTTCAAGTGTGCAGTTAGGCCTTCAATTTTAGCTCTTTCTTCTTTTTAATATATGTATTTATGGCTATGAACTTCCCTCTCAGGACGGCTTTCGCTGCATCCCATAGGTTTTGATATGTTGTGTTGTCATTTTCATTAGTTTCCAGGTAGTTACTGATTTATTTTGAGATTTCCTCCTTATCCATTCAGCCAATCTGCGTCTCTTGAGTGGTGAATTTAATCCGTTAACATTCAGTGTTATTACACGCAATGAATTTCCTACTTCAGCTATATTTTCTTTGGGTTTATGTATGTCATATGTTGTTTTGTTTCTGTTTTTGTCTTTTTAGTTGTTTTTAAACTCTCCTCCAACTCTCTCTCCCTTGTTTTTCCTTTCAACTTCTAGAAAGTATTTCTTTAGAATTTCTTGAAATGCAGGTTTCTTATTGACATACTCTCTTAATTTCTGTTTATCTGTGAATATTTTGAACTCTCCATCATTTTTACATGCCAGTTTTGCTGAATAGAGAATTTATGGCTGGAAGTTTTTTCTTTTAGTAATTTGAATATGTCATACCACTGCCTTCTTGCCTCCATGGTTTCAGATGGGAAATCAGTACTTAATCATACTGTGCTTCACTTGTATGTGATGGTTCTTTTTTCTCTTGCTGCCTTGAGTATTTTCTCTTTGTCTTGAGCATTGGACATTTTGACGAGTATATGTCTTGGAGTTGGCCTGTTGAGATTTATACTATTTGGGGTTCACTGTGCTTCCTGGATCTGTATATCCATCTCTCTCAATCATTTTGGGAAGTTTTCAGCCATTATTTCCTTCAACACTCTTTCTGTTCCTTTTCCTTTCTCTTCTTCTTCTGGGATGCCCATAATGTGTATGTTTGTGCATTTTGTGTTGTCAGTTAAATCCCTGAATCCCTGATGGGTTTTTTCTATTTTTTTTGTCTATCTGTTCTACTATCTGTTTGATTTCAGATGTATTGTCTTCCACATCACTAATTCTTTCTTCGTCCTGTTGAAATCTGCTCTTATGTGAATCCAGCATCTTTTTGATTTCTTGGTTTGTGCCATTGATGACCATCATATCCATTATCTTTTCGTGCATGTTTACAATTTCTTCAGTATGTTCTTCCAGTGTCTTCTTTATATCCTTAATCTCTTCCTTCACTTCATTAAGTTGCTCCATGATATTTGTTTGGAAAGCTTTGATTAGTTGTTCAATGTTCTGCATCTCTTCCTAGTTTTTAGTTTGTTCATTGGACTGGTCCATGTGTTCCTGTTTCTCGGTGTGATTTGTAGTTTTTGTTGTCCTCTAGCCATCATTTTATCTTGATGGGTTTATTCAGTTGATTAGCTTCTCTCTCTGCTCTAGAGTTTTATTTAGCTGGTGGTTTTGTGTGTGTGTTAACTTTTTTCTTTGATACTTTTCTTCTTATTTTATTTCCTTGCTTCTTTCTATGTTATCTTGAAGGCAAAAGATTAGGGCCTGAGGAATCGAAAGATGTGAAAAAGGAGGAAGGATAATAGTAATGTAGATACAAGTTAGAAGAGGGGCCAAATAAGACTTAGTGAAATGAATATTTAAC
>JAQZBX010095757.1:0-11879 GCA_029593785.1 Cabassous unicinctus
ATAATAATAACACTTAACATTTATTTAATAATAACACCTAACATTTGGTCATGAAGTCACCAATTACAAGCAAACAGTCCCATTCGTCCAGCATCTCAGTGTAGTTAACGAGATATAGGGAAATCAAATAATTACAGTATGAGATAACTGCTGTAGTATGAGAGGCACAGACAATGCATTTGGAAAGAAAGAGAAAGAATCACCAATTTCATTATAAATGGAAAGCAAAAATATATTTATTTCATACAAATACATTTAAAGATAACAAATTCGATATTATTCTCTATTGTCACAGGAAACAAATTGTAGAGTTCAGGTCCTGTCAGAGAAAGAGGCTTAGGTGAAGATACCAAAACCTTGGTGGAAAATCAATTTAATGTGAAACTATAAAGGAACAATTGAAACAATTCCCAAATGTAGGCAATGGTTGATGCTTTCCAAATTCATACTAAAAACAAAGCAGAGAGACATCTTTGTTAGGAATATAATTTTTCTAGTATTTTTATCCAAATGGACAATCCAATCCAGCTTTCAGTAAATATATGATGGAGATTAAAAAAATAATCAAAACTAAAAATTTAAAAGTTAAAATTTAAAATAAGAAGGCAGCTTTAATTAAAAATTAGGACCAAAAAATTGTAAAGGAATAGAGATTTATTAGATTATCTGAATATAGCAATTATGATATATTTGGGAAATCAGGAGAAGAAAGAATAGCATATATACTTTAAAATTTAGGAAAGAGCATTTTATAATGTTCACATAAGGACTAGATGTCAACCTGGAACTTGTTTAATGCAGGGGTTCCCAACATTTTTTGTTCCAGGGACCCCTTTGGCAGTCAGGTGAAAAGCACAGACTCCTTACTAAGCCCACATTATACTGTGTATTATTTAATATACATATCAAACCCACTCCAACACATCCCCAGAATAATAATATTTTTTTGAATTTCAATTCAAGCTCACAGACGCCTTGTTAAGGACCTCAGTTCTAATGGGAGAATGATCTATACCTTTTAGAGACTCTGATCATAGAAAATTGCCAATTTGTTTTAATTTCTAATTATGTCTTATCTTATATAAAACATTAAAGTTGTACTTTCAAAACAATAGAAACAATTTTTATTTAGAGGAGAAAAGATTTTTATGTTACTCTATAGTTGACAAAATCTGAGCTATGTTTTCCGAGACAGGGCATGGAAGTTTCAATATAACTTATTTGAATAAAAAAATAAGTCTTAAAATCTTGGATAAATTATTTAAATTTTGGAAATCTACCTTGGATAAAGAAAGTACCATACCTAAAAATCAATGGGGAAGTACATATCTATCAGAATTTATTTTGAGGAAACAAATTTGAAACAACAAATATTATAGGCAAATCAACTGGAAAATTAGAATGACTATTTAATGATACATGCCATGGAATTATTAAAAAATGAAAGTGATATGAATGAAGTTGCAAAGAAAATAGAGTGAATAATTGCCTTCAATACACAGATAATCTTCTCAAGGAAGGTGATATTTAAATTAGGTCTTAGAGTTTTCCAGATTAGTTTATTAACCTTGTAATAAGAAAGAATGAAGAAGCAGAAGAGAGCAGAATGGGAGCTTCAAGTATGAATGGTTGTATAAAGTTATAAAACAATATTCTTAACACTCTTCAACTTGGTTGTGCAGGAAGGAAAATGGAGGGTAAGGGACAGAAGGGGATGGCAGGGTAGGGCAGGGAAGGAGGGAAGGGAGGGAGGGAGGGAGGGAGGGAGGGAGAGTCCTCTACTACCATTCAGCTCAGGAATGATTGGAATCTAGGCTTAAGAAAAAAGTTAAAATGATATCAGTGTCTCCTGCTGGACTACTGAAAACTAAGATTCCTAAGTTTAGATTTTGACTATTCTTCTTAGTTCTTTGTATAGCATATAAGGGATACCCAATAAGGTTAAATGCCATTCTCTCATCAGAAATCATGGAGGCAAGAAGAGAGTGGTAAGATATATTTAAAATACTGCAAGAGAAAACCTTCCAGCCAAGAATCTTATATCCAGCAAAATTGTCTTTCAAAAATGAAGGTAAGTTTAGTTTACTCACAGATAAAAAAGAAACTGAGAAAGTTTGTAAGCAAGAGACCTGCTTTGCAGGAAATACTATATGGTGTGCTACAGTCTGAAAAGAAAAGACAGGAAAGAGAGGTCTGAAAGAGAGTCTAGAAATGAAAATTATATCAATAAAAGTAACTAAAAGTGTCAAAAGGATGGTGAAAATAAAATGTGACAGATGAAACCTAAATATTCAGAAATAAACTTAACCAAAGATATAAAGCACTCGTACTCAGAAAACTGTTAAAAGAAATTTAAAAAGACCTAAATAATTGGAAGAACATTCCATGCTCATGGATTGAAAGACTAAATATCATTAACATGTCATTTCTACTCAAATTGATATACAGATTTAATGCAATCCTGACAAAACCTCCACCAGATTTTTTTAAATAAATGGAAAACATGATTGTCAAATTTATTTGGAAGGGTAAGGAGTCCTGAATAGCCAGAAACATCTTAAAAAATGAAAAGCGAACTTGGAGAACTCTCATCTCCAGACTTTAAATTGTATTACCTAGCTACAGTGGTAAAAAACAGCATGGTACTGGCATAAAAACAGACACATTGACCAATGGAACAGAATTGATGGTTAAAAAACAGACCCTCATATCTATGGTCAAGTGATTTTTGACCAGCCTTTCAAATCCACCCAGCTCGGGCAGAACAGTCCATTCAACAAATGGTACTGAGAAAATTTGATATCCATAGCAAAAGAAGGAAAGTGGGCTCCTATACAAAAATAACTTCAAAGTTAATCAAATACCTAAATATAAAAGCAAGAACCATAAATCTTCTAGAAGAAAATGTAGGAAAATATCTTCAAGACCTGGTGGTAAGTGGTGGATTTTTAAAGGAGATAAGAAGAGGACTGAGATGGACTACTGATGCTTCATGTATGTAGAAATTTTAATTAGCTTTACTGTAAAAGTGTGGAAATGTACAGAGTTGATGGTAACACATTATAGTGAGTAACAGCTGATTTATAAATGGGGATATGGCTGACAATGTTAGTCTAGAGATGTAAATGCCAATTGACAGAAAGCTAGAGTCTAATCTAGGGACTGAATTGCATGGTAAACTCAGAGATGGATGAGAATAGTGGTTGATGGTACAGATGCAAGAGTGTTCTTTGTGAGCAAGAGCAGATGTACATCGTTATTGCACGGTGGTGGGAATGTGGAGAAGCATGGGAAAAATACAACTGGTGTGACCTATGAAGTGTGGTTAACAGTAAAAATGTAATATTCTTGCATCTATTCCAAAGAAGTACTGTGTTGATAATGGGGGAGTATGGAAAATGTGTGCCAAATGAATGCTGTGGAACTGGTGAAAATCAGATGATATTATCTCATAATCTGTAACAAATGTTCCACCACAGTGTGGTTTGTTGATAGATGGGTGTTGTCTGGAAATTCTGCACATGTGCATGATTGTTTTGTAAGTTTACAACTTTTTTCATAAAAATATATTTAAAAATAATAACTGTGTGGGTTGGGGGAAAAATACACTAAATGTAAGTTAATTACTATAATTAGTAGTAAGATTTTGACAATATTCTTTCATAATTTGAACAAATGTCTCATGACAATGCAAGTGTTGGTGGAGGGTTGATGTATGGGACCCCTGTATGATATTCTGAATATTGGCTTTGTAAGTCCACAACTTATACTATATATTTATTGTTTATGTATGTTCATTCAGAAATTATATAAATAATAATAGGGTGGGTTGAGGGAAAATATTTTGGTTAGTAGTAATATTTTAAGAATGTTCTTTAATCATTAGTTAAAAATATTTCACAACAATGCAAGGTGTTGGAGGTAGGGTGAGGTATGAGAGCCCTGTATGGTGTTATGTATGTTTTTTATTTTTTGTAAGTTTACAACTATTATTATACACTTATTTTTAATGTACATTCATGTATGAGTGATATATTTCAATAAATTAAAAAAAAACAGGTTGGAGAGGATGTGGATAAATAGGACCATTCATTCATTTTTGGTAGGAAAATAAAATTGTGTAGCCACTGTGGAAAACAATTTGGGGCTTCTTCCAAAACTTAAAACCATAATTTCCATATTATCCAGAAATCCCAATTCTATGTATACTCCCCAAAGAATTTAAAGCAGTGACTGGAGCAGATATTTGCCCATTGGGTTTCATAGTGTCATTATTCACAACTATCAAAAGTTGGAAGCAACCCAAGTGTCCATCAACAGATAGACAGATAAACAAAATGTAGTTTATAAACAAATAGAATATTATTGTGCCAGAAAAAAGAAAGGTGCATTCACTGAAGTTCATAGCAACATTATTCACAAATGGTAAAACTAGGAAACTACCCAAGTGTCCATCAACCAATGAAGGAATTAACAAAATGTGGTATATACATATGATGGAATACTATTTAGCTGTATGAAGAAATGAATGTTTTTTATGAGCTAGAAAAAGTGTAGGACACTATTACAAGTTATTATGTATATGGTGATATATGAGGAAAATACAACTAATATAACTTATGAACTATAGTTAACTGTATAATTGTAATATTCTTGCATCAATGTCAAAGAAAATACTATAAGAAGGTTAAGGGTCAAAAATAGGTGGTATAGGGATGTTATGCTGAAAATAAAATAAAAACTCCAAAAGGGGGTGCAGAGCAGGTTTTTTGAGTTAATGTTGCATTAATGCAGGGGCAGCACAAAAATGATGTTTCTGCACCAAAAGCTGAGCATGGCAAGCAGGTTTTATTGCTGCTTGAGACAAAGGGGGGATGGGAATGTGGATGCAGATGTGAGCTATGTGAACTGCAGGGGAAATTGGACTGTCCAGGCATGGTGGCCTTAAGGCACAGTTTGCTAATTAGCAATCAGGATGTTGGTATAAGATTGTGGCCATTGGGTGAAGATCAGCAGACTTTACTGGTATCAGCCTGATTTCTGTTATAGTTCTTCTCTCTGGGCAGGTACAGTGGTCTCTATCAGTATTACAAAGGATCATTGGAATGTTAGCAAGTGTAGCAGTTTGATATTATTGATAAATTCCAAAAAGTAATATTGGATTATGTTTGTAAACTGGTCTTTTCCTCTAGGCATATTAGAGTATATTAGATTCAGAGGTTTTCCTTTAATTGATTAAATAATGATTAAGGCTTTGATTGGGCCACATCAGTAGGACATTGCATCTCTGCTCCCTTAGTGTGTAGGGACTCACAGAGAAACCACAGAGAAGGGAGTTTGGAGTTTTTGAGCTGGATCCCCAGGAAGTAAACACACAGAGGAGCTTGGTTATGAGAAAAGAGAAAAGGCAACAGGAAGAGAAACAAGCTGTTGCCTGATAGCCTAGAGCTGACCTTGTGGAGATAGCAGAGGAGCTGAGCCTGGAGAGAAGCAACGCCAGGGAAGAGAGGAACCCAGGAAGCCTGAACACTCACATACGTCGGCTGCCATCTTGCTCCAACATGTGGTAATAGAATTCGGTGAGGGAAGTAGCTTACGCTTTATGGCCTGGTAACTGTAGGCTTCTACCCCAAATAAGTACCCTTTATAAAAACCAACTGATTTCTGGTGCTTTGCATCAGCACCCGCTTGGCTGACTAATACAGCCAGGTTCAGTTAGCCTCTGTGTCTTCTTTGTAATCCCCTGAATAAAATGGAAGTTCAGGCAAATCAAGATGATTAGCAAAATCATTTATCATTCCGGTTTCACAGTGGAGTATGGCATATTTCTTGTTGGAATAATGAAATCATTCTAACATCAACTTGGGTGACGATAGCACAACCTGATGAAACTGAGAGCCGCTGAGTATACACTGGATGTATTGTGCAAGGCTTGGAAACGCATAACACAGAGAACCCTGGGGGGATAATGGACTCTGGTTAACAGTTCTCTAATGAACTCTAACATATATACAATGCTAATATATGATGATAATAACGTGGAAAAAATACACTGAAAATAAGCTATCGACTGTATGTAGCAGTAATATTTTGATGATGTTCTTTCATCATTTGTAACAAATGTTGCAAAACAATGAAACTGCTAGCAGTGGGGTTACATATGGGGGTCCTGTATGTTATGCATGATTATTTTATAAACTCACACTTTGCTAATTAAATTTTTTTTTTATAACCACAGATAAAAATAAAAGTGCAGTTTTAAATGTTGAGATAAAAGAATAGTTAATCAACCTAGTACTTCTTTGCAAACAAGGATATATTGGCTTTCAGAGCCTTGCATTGTGAATTAATGCCAGGATGATTTCAAGTTAAAATATTCAACTCAGTAAAAATATGGCAGTTTTCCTTATAAAAGGAATTGCAAAGAAAAATACAAACATTTTTGGAATTCGAATGATTTTGTGTCATTGTTCAATTGATGAAATATCAAAGTTATCCTTCTTGAGACATGGCAATAAAAGTTTCTAAATGTTCCTTTGGAATAACACATATTGTAACTAAATCATGGAAGATCAATTTGGACAACAAAGAAAAGTATGTCTGCACTCATATCCAGATGGAAGAATACAATTTTATTAGAACTTATTTGAGAAAATTAATTGAAAGCAACAAATTTTATGGGCAAATCAGCTATCAAATTAGAATGATCTTTGAAGGAAACATACCACTGAGTTAACAAATATTAAAATTTCGTTATCAATGAAGTTGCATAGAGAATTGAATGACTAATTCTGCCTTCATAAGGACGAGATTGGTCTTAAGAAATATGATATTTAAATTGGGTAATTAGAGCATTCAGGATAACTGTGTAAACTTTTAACAAGGAGACATTAGGAAGCAGAAGCTGTATGGGAGCTTCAGATGTGGATGGTGCATTGAGTTACAAAACAATTCTATTCATACACACTCAGACTTCAACTCATTGTGTTCGTACACATAAAAAAGAATTGTCACCTACCAGACCATACAGGAATCACATGAGACTAGGCTTAAGATAAAAGTTTAAAAGGCATCCAGGTCCCCTATCATAGTAATGAAAACTAGTTGTGCTGAGTTTAAAATTTGACTAGTTTCTCATTTAGCTTTTTGTCTTCTGAAAATTTTAAAACCTTTCTGAGCTATTTTTGATCCTATGTATAATGCCAATTAAAATTACTATATCAAACTGTTGATTTAAGAATTACATGATTTATATCAACCAATTAGCCATGCTTGCAATTTAGTGGCTATTCACCAAAATATAAGCCTAGATTTTTTCCTGACAGAATTTCTACGTTCTTCATGTGTCTGAGAGACAATTCTTTTGGTAATTTTTAATTTATTTTTATTTTTGTAATATATTGATATATATCACACCTATAACACGCATATATATACATACTTATTCAAACATTCATGATTTTAAGTTAGATGTGATTCACCATTAGGTAAAGTTGGTGGAACACAAAAAGAAGGTATTCAGATGCAATCTCAGGAATTTTAATATTTAGGAATCAAACAGAGAGAAAACAGAAAAAGTAATTGAATTTACCTGGAGTAAATATTACTGGAATTCATTATGATGGCAATAGTAACATGACTCATAGATTTGAAAACGTGGACTAGGAAAAGAATGTTAGTGAATTGGTGGGTGTTATATGAATGAACTAAAAATGATGTCTCTATAATGGTCCTGTATGTTGTTTCCTAATTCACAGTAGTCTTGGTCCCCTCCAAGAGCTTGTTGACACCAAACTCAAATATTCATATACCTAATTATATTAGAAATAGCCCAAATCAGCTATTTTTAATCATTTAGAATTAACTTTCTCTTTAAATCTCATGGAACTTCATGTGGTGTCTGTTTTGATTTCTAAGACGTCACTACACTTATAAAGACCTTTGTTGCTTCTGCCACTCATAATTCTATGGTTAGGGACTGACCCTAGATCATCCTTTAGAAATGTAAGTAACCCCACTTGCTTTCTGCTCCTTCCTAGGAGTTTAGGTGTTTTTCCTGACCTGATTCCCCACCATTGGCTCCCTACTATCTCTGGAAGATTTTTATTTATTTATTTTTGCCTGTGAGGCACTTTCCCTCTCATGCAAACTTGTCAAAGCAAAGCATTGTATGTTACTTCCACTTAGTGGTCAATCATTTCCTTGGACAACTCAAATTCAAACACATTTAGTGAGTTATAGACCAAAAAAGAAGGAGTGAGGGGATAAAATGAAATTTAAAAATAGCAATAGAAATAAGTAGGCAGTGGTTGATGATTTCCAAATTCAGATTGAAAAACATACAGGGAAGCATATTTCATAGGAATAAAATATTTCAGATAGTTTGATCAAAATGGAAAATTCAATTCAGCTTTCAGCAAACACATTATGAAAGAGATATAAAAATATTTAAAATAAAAGTAATTAAGAAAACAGGGAAGGTCTAGCTAAAAATTACAAATTATAACCAGAGTATTACAAATGAGCAGAGATTTATTTGAATATCTGAATATAGTGATTATGACATATTTCAGAGAAAGGGAGTAGTAAGAATGGCATATAAATTTAAAATTTAAGAAAATGTATTGTCAAGTGTTCACATAAAGACTAAATGTCAGCCTGGGACTTATTCTAATAGAAAAGTTATCTATACATTCTTGAGACACTAACCATAGACAAATGCCAACATGTTTAAACCTCTAATTATATTTCAGCTAAGCTAAAATATTGATGTTGCCTTTTCAACAAATTAGAAGCAACAATATTTATTTAGAGGAGAAGAGATTTTACATTACTAAGCAATTGACAAAAAATTGTGATGTTTCCTGAGAGAAGGCATGGAAGTTTCAATATATCACTTTTGAATAAAAAATAAGGAACTTTCAATATTGGGTATAATTTTTAAATTTTGGAAGACCAACTTTCAAAAAGAAAGTATAGTTGCAACATAAGTCAATGGAGAAGTATATATCTATTAGAATTTATTTTTAAAAAAACTTTTTCAAAACAAATTTTATGGGCAAATCAACTGGAATATAAAATGAATGAATTTTACATGCCATGGAGTTTTTGAAAAATCGACAGTAACTTAAGTGAAGTTGCATAGAAAATCGAGTGACAAATTGCTTTGAGAAGACAGATAATGTTATTAAGACAAGTGATTAAATATCACTTAGATATTGGGTACTTAGAGGGTTCTGAATAATTTTATTAGCCTTGTATCAAGAAGGAATGAGGAAGCAGAAGAGAATAGAATGGGAGCTTCTGGTATGAATGGGTGGATAAAGTTAAAAAACAATATTCTTGCCACTCAGTCTTCAACTCAGTGTGTTTGTATGGAAAAACAGAAGGAAGGGAGGCAGGGACTGAAGGAGGGAGGAAGGAAGTAGGAAGGGAGGGAAGGAGGAAGGAAGGTAGAAATGTCCTCTACCATGCAATTCAGGAATTACTGGAGTCCAGATTTAAGACAGATTCTTAAAAGATATCACAGTATCCTATTTGACTAAAGAAAATGAAGCTTCCTGAGTTTAAATTTGAATATTCATTTTTGCACTTTGTCATTTGAAGTATTCTTAACTTCTCTGAGCTTTCCTTTGATTCCATGCATATGGCTAATTATTAATTTCGTACTGTTATGTGGTTTATATAAAAACTTAGCAGTATCAAAAATCTAGTAGGTATTCAAAAAATACAGGTCTTATTTCAACATTGCATTTGTTGTCCATTCTACCTGAAAGGGCAGAAAAGCAGATAGCATTTCAGCATAAAGCATTTGAGCATTTCAGGCAGAATTTCCTCAAGAACAAAGTAGTTCACATATTTAAGAAACTTTGTCACTTGTTAAAGATCCAATTTAAAAAAGAAAACAAAACCATCAGGAGTAAACTACCTGGAGAATTAGAACTCAGAGATCAATATTGATGATTCTAATGGATGTAAATGTGAGACAATATATCATAGAAGAGAAGTAGCAGAGAGAACACATGATGAAAATTTACTTCTGCCTTGGAGTGAGAAGAAATGGGAATGTCAAGTCTTAGTTTAGACTTGTTAGACCTTTATGGATTGTTACAGATTATCGTCTATGATAAGTAACCTACAGGTGACAGACATTTAAAAATGCATTAAAAAAACATTTCAGAATAGTTCAATGATAAATTCATGCTGGTAAATTTTAAACAAACACATTCTGATTGGCATATAACAGAATCAACTGTACTCACAATATTGAGGAGCCATAGTTTTTACTATCATTCATTTTCTCAAAATGTTATATATGTATTTTTTACTATTTATGCTGTTAGTATTTCTAAATTTAGATAATGTTCTAGGATTCTTAGGTCTATTTTCTAAAAATTGAAACAAATGATCAAAGGAAAAATATAACCAACTATTTAAATAACCATTTTATCCTAAGGTCATATTATAAACCCAAATATCTTTTAAGATCCACTTAATTGTACATATTCTACAGAAACATGTACAATTGCCCAAACAACTTATTCTAAGTTTACTTTCTTCACTGAATGTGTTTTTGTTCAGCAGCTTTAGATAGTGTTTTCAAAGATGTTTCTTGTTTCAAATCAAGACACAAAGTTAAAAATAAAAAAGAAGAAGTAAGAAACAATATTATGACTCACACTTCTGCAATACAAATTTCATGAAATACTGTGTTTTATTTGCATCTCTCTCTGTTCTAACTCATTTATAAAATCCTCGTCATGTCAAAGAAATTCATTATATAATCCCCTAATGGATTGTGGTACACCATTAGAAAATCTTTCCTGAAGAACTAAATCTAATTCTTCTACAAAATTCATTTCACTAATAAGGGACACATATATTAGATGTAAATAATTTCTGACAAGAATAAATACAATCAGAAGTATTAATTCATCATTAAAACCTCCATTTACCAAGCAGTTTCAAATAAGTTACATTAGTATATAAATTTTTTGGAGGGTGTTTTTTTTTTTCATGTGAAAACCCCAATTATATTTTGGATTTCTTTATTAATTATTTAAATGAAATATGCACCAGTAACTTGGAAGCAGGACAAAGATACATTAAAAAAATTATTCTAAATATGTTATTACTGATTACAATTAATAGCTTATTAAGTACAGGATAGTACAATATACATTACATAATGTGATATATTAAATATTATTTAAATGAAACAATATTTATAGTCTTGATTAACTAGAACACCTAAAGCCAAATGAGACAGAATGAAAAATTTATCTTCATTTCCTCCAGATATCTAAGGAAGGAAGTGAGATCAGAAAAAGAGTGTCTAAAGGAGACAAAAATGGAAATTATCTTCTTTGGGACAAAGACTCATGAAAAATAAAGCTTGAAAAGAGATAAAGATGAATATAAGTGATTAGCAGAAAAAAAGATAGAAGCTATGCACTGGAATAAATTGACATTATTTAAGACTCATTTGTTCATTTTCTTTATATAATGCGGCAATACATTCATTTCTTTTTCAAAAGGACAATTATTGTATCATATGCATGAAGGCTATTTTCAATTGGTTCCTCAGGGTATAGATAAGAGAGTTCAAAAGTGGGTCAGCTGAAGTATTGAGCACCACAATTCCACTGGAAAAAGAAATTCTTGGCTGGGTTTGAGGGTTTTAATATGAATGAGACATAGCTGTCTTAGAGAGGGAGATGACAATCATGTGGGAAGAACACGTGGAAAATGCCTTTTTCCTCTGAAGAGTTGAACGGATTTTAGAATTGTCAGTGCAATGTAGGCTTATGAAATTATCACCGCTACCACCGTGACAACGAGTGTCACCAAAGCTTAAATGAAACCCATTGTTTCTATGA
>JAQZBX010095758.1:0-11874 GCA_029593785.1 Cabassous unicinctus
CAGATATATATATTTAACATGGATAAATTTCAAAAATATGTTTAGGAAAAAATAAGTTGCAGAAGATTATGTATACTTTGTTATTTATATAAAATTAAACAACATACAAAACACTGCTATGTATTCTTTAAGGTTGTATACATATGTAATAAAATACAAAGACATGCATAAAAATGATAAATACTAATTTCTAGAGATGATTAACTTTGGGGAGAGGGATGCAATCAAGCTTCCAGTGTATTTGTAATAAAATTCTTAAGGGTGGTAGCTTTGAATGCCATTTAATATGGCAACTCCCACATTTGTTTATCTAGCTCAGACATCTTTTCCTGAACTTCAGACCTGTGTATCAAGATATTCTGATAGTCTTCTTCAATGTAATATGTCCTGATCTTCCATCAAAACACTCCACCCATAGTTCTCTACATCTCAGTTAGACAGTTCTATCCTTCTAACTGTTCAGGCCAGAAACTTTGAAATAATCCTTGAGTGTTGTCTTTCCCTCACACACCACATTCAATCTGTCAGATTCTTTTTGTCTGTACCTTCAGAATATACCTAGACTCCTACTACCCTTGGTCACTTTACTGCTATCACAAATCTATGCCACCAGTATCTTTTGCCTAGATTTTTGAAATATCCTTCTAACTGGCCTCCCAGCTTCCACCTAAGCAACTCCCCTCAACTCTGTCTATTTTCAATGCAGCTGCTGGAGTGATCCTTTTAATTATGTCACATCATGTTAATCTGTTTATAACCACCAGTGGCCTCCCATTTCTCTCAGAGAAAAAAGCCAAAGTCCTATAATGGCTCCCAAGACACTATATGGTATGGTCCCCATCGCTCTATAACCTTATCCCTCAACTCTTTCTCTTACTCACATTGCTTCAGTTGCACTAGTCTCCCTGATGCTCCTTGAACATGCCTCAAGCACTCCTGCCAGACATAATTCTGTGCTTGATTTTTTTCACATCAATCTGAAGGACCAACTACCTTTAAGTGTTTGCTTAAGTTTTCCTTACTTTCTTTAAGTGTTTTCTCAAAGGTGACCCTCTCAATGAAGGCCTACCCTGACCACTCTATTTACAATTGCACACAATACCCTCCCCCCATTCCATGCTCTCATTTTTGTATGTATCACTTATTCTATTCTGTCATACTTTATCATTTGATTATGTAATGTGTATACTGTTTACTGTCTGGCTTTTCAGGCTAGAATATAAGATCCACAAGGGTATGGATTTTTGTCTGTCATATTCACAACTGTAGCCCCAGCGCTTGAAGAATACCAGGTTTAGTAGACTCTCAGTTAATATATTGAATAAATGAATGAATGAATATACAGTTGTTTATTCTATAATGTAATAGTTTAAACAATGATATCTTTTTGGGAAAGAAATCATAGTCCAGTGGTAGATGCTGAAAATAATTGCAAACATAATGGATATTTATGTACTAAAATATCATGTCTAGTCTAATAATAAAGCTTGGCTCCATTTTTTTAACCCTTATGAAACTAGAAATGGAATTAATGATAGGCCAAGTGTGCTGCCTATTGAATGGGTACACATAGCAAAGGAAGATAAAGCAAGGGTGGGGGGTGCTTTCTCAAGAGAAGGTGTGAACTTTTGACACAATGTTTCCTTTAACAATATGTTCTAAACTCTTTTATGGAATCTTAGCAAAACGCAAAATCCTCTCAGGTTGTACAGATCCTCTCTTGAATTTCTTGGTTAATGCCTTCAGCTTGATTAGCTTCTTGATATTATTTTAACACATCTTTCTATAATTGTTTTTTAAGTGTGGCACCTGAGTTTTCAGGAATGTTCTGAGTTGAGGTTGATCATTATACATTTATTTTGAAGAAGGACATCTGTCTACAGCATATTATGTCTCCTGACATACCATTTCCTCAGCTTGACAGAGCTGCTTTAGGGGGAATAGGGTTTAATAAGAGAGAATATGTGTTTTTTTCCCATAGAAAATTGGTGGTATTATATTTTACAATGAAATAATGAATAGTTGGAATGGCAGTTTATTTAATTTGCTCTTTTCCATGAGCCAAATGTAAAACTAGAAATAATGCTTATTCATTTTAGTCATTTTAATATTCACTTCAAAAAATTTTAGTAGGAAAATATTTACTAAGTGTTTGCTTTTAGTCACAGTAAATAGTAACAATAGTGGCTACTTTGTCTCCCCACCCCTAAATTTTTCTTTTTGCATCCTCATCAGTTTTTCAACACCCTTAATTTTTTTGCATGCAATTATATGAGAATATTTGCCTCCAATTTTGAAACATGTAGTTATTTATTATTAATTTTAAATGTAACCTAATACCCTTTTTATCTGGTCATTCGGTATTCATAGCACTTAAAATATGGAAGTACAAAAGATGAATGCACGAACTTTATATGGACTTTGCTCTTGAGGGCAAATAATAACAAGATATGAGCACTCAGGCAGAAATAAGAATGATGGCTGTGGTGACGAGCTCTGCTTGGGTGGGGGGCACTGAGAAAGTTAACAGAGAAGACATTTGACCTAAGTCTAAAAAGTGAGTGTGAGTTTACCGGCAAAGAAGGAAGGGAAAAAGGATAGACATGTAGAACAGCAAACAACTGGATAGAAGAGTGAAAGGTAGAAAAGTGAAACGAAATGCATAGAAGAGTGAAAGTTCTGTTTCAAGAAAGATGAGAAATTCTTTGTACCTGGAGTAGTAGGTGTATGAGGAAATGACAGATGAAAACTGGAGGAGAATTTTCATTTATCCATAGAAGTATTGGTTATTTTTTTCCATTTTGATAATTTCTACCTGCCTCTGATATCTTGGTGGACCCCCCCCCCCCACATTTTCCTGTCATTTAAGAAGACTTATTGATGGTAATTTTTTTACTTTATTTTCTAATTTCCCAACAACTTCTTTTAATTGTCTTGATTAATTTCCAAATATAGAAATTAACTTTGGTTACCATATTTGGAAGATTTTATTAAAAAGACTTAGCTATGATCCAAGTAAATGGTTAGCCAGTGTACTAATTAAAAGGAAATACTTTGTAGCTATAGTTAATTAATATGTTAGCAGTTTAAGTCAAAGTGATTAATTCATTTCTTTGCTTGGTTAATTTAACTGTTCAAGAGCTAAAGTGTTAAAGAAATCTTTTAGGATGTGTAGCTTTGTGTAATTCATTAATATTAATCCTTTCCCATGTCTGTTTTACTGCATTGCTTCTTTGGGTAATGACATCAATATCTTCACTCCACCGGTAATATCCTACAAACAAGAAGGAACACCATCTTGAAATTTCTCTCATAGAAATCCCTTCACCTTTGAAGTATTTTAATCATTACTTAACTAATTCCAGTTTCTGAACATTTTGGAAAATTGGCAGAGCCTTTAGAAATCATATCCTACTCCTTCCAGTTGTAGGGAATTGGTCTTTTATTTCAGATTTCCGTGGTCTGTGAAATGGGTATTCAGGTACTTAAAACACACCCAGAGATTATGTTCCTTCTCTTCACTACCTTTATTCTCTTCAGAATCTTCATCCCCTCCAGAGTCTCTGCCCTAAACAGTTCAAAGGTAACTTTTGTTTGTTCACATTTAGCAATTTTTAGAAAACTTTGAATGAACTGCTTTATTTAAATAATGGAAGAACTTGTTGGGGGAAGAACTCTTAGAGAAGAGGTTAAATAATATAAATAGCTCTGCTGAGAGTGCAACAAAGTTCTCTATTGTGCTGTTGCCACAGCAGTACCAATAAGTCAAAACAAGGAAGTGGAGTCTCATGTTTAATATAATACAGACTTTTCCCTAGAATTTCTGTGGTCTAGAGTTTTTCAGGGATCGGCATGTTTATCTACACGTGTCTAAATTTAGACATGCCTTTTATGTAACATGGCAAAAGAGAAGTATTTAAAATTCTATAAGATGCAGTTATTTCCTAAGCATTTTTTTGTTTTAAATTGGCTTTAAAACATCAGAAACTTTCCATGCTGAAATAATGCCCCAGGACATTGTGAATATGTGCATATGAAGAGAGACATAATCTTTTATGCATTTCACATTTGATTTTAAAAGGTCGCACTGAAAGATATGAAGAGGTGTTTGGTAATTCAAGAAAGAAAAATGGCTTTTTCTCTATTGAACATTTAACCCCATAATAGGAGCTGTTTCTGTTTTGGAAGTAGGTATTCTATTCTGAAAGTCAAAAACATGGATGCGGAACTTTGGGGTTTTTGAAGTAAATTTTTTGTTGTTTTAGAAATAGAGTTGAAAGATATTGAACTCCAGTATGCATGCATAAAACTCAATTCACAACTGAAGAAAGCACCACTAAACATCCACAAAAATGTCCAATACACAATAAAAGTTTACTTATAAAGAAATGTTTGAAAGTAGCAAACTATTTTTCATTAAATGTAATTGATATAACACAGTCCAAGTACAGAACTTATTTTAGATTTAAAAAAATTTTTACTGGCTTGATTTTCATATCACCAATTTTACCCATGCTCTTACTAAATCATTCATGTATAGGTATTTCTGATTATTAAGGCAAAATTTCCATGTTTTCTGATCTTTGAGATCAGGACCATGCAAAAAAAATGAGTCAAATATAAATTAGTCAAATGTAAATCCTGTATGTATGAGTATTTATTTGCATTTACCCATTTAATAAGAACAAATATTGCATAGAAACTAGGTTTTTCAGAGACTTAGTTTGCATACTATGTATAAATTACTCAAATATAATTTCTCAAATGAAAATTTTATTAAGGCATTATGACTCCATTTTTCACTTATCTCCTCTGTCTGGATTGAGTGTTGGAAAAGATGCTATTCAGAGGTTTAAGAAATTGTGAATTACTCTTTAGAATGATTGGAAAGATATGAAGCTTGCCTAAAATAAATACTTAAAGAAAGGTTTTGCATAATAAAATAACCTATTGAGATTTTACAATTGTTATGACTTCTCCTTTCATTCAGTCATTCATTCATGCAATATTTTCACTGGTACATCAAAATTTTTATTAGGTACCCTTAACATCCTTTCTTTATCTAATGTTATAAATAACCCCTTCCCAATTTTTAAAAAAATTAAATGGCCTTCACATGTCATTTGAAAACAGAATCAGGATTATCTTTTCCAGGTCTTTGTTTTATTTTGCTATTCCCATCTCTATTTTCTTAATACTTTCCTTTTGGGGAAGGTGTGACTGAGCAAGACTCAGTGTGATATAGAAGTTGAACAGAGCTTAGTTTGTGAGTTTGAATATAAGGTCAGGCAATAGTATATGTGTCTTGGAGGATAAAAAACTTTCTATATGGTGGCCATGATTGTTTTGCTATTTAAACGAAAATTGAAATAACGTCAAACTTACAGGAAAGTTGCAAACATAATACAAAAATGATACATAGAACTCCAAGATATCCCCTCACCCAGATGCTATTTTGTGACATTTACTAAGTCATTCTATCTGTCATCTATGTATCTATGTATCTATGTGTCTGTCTGTCTGTCTGTATGTATGTATGTGTGTGTCTATCTATCAATCAATCATCTATCTATATATCTATCAGTTACCTAAACATTTGAGAGTACGTTCCATACATCATGCTCTTCTAATACTTAACATTTTCAAGTACATTTCCTGAGAACAAGGTGGCCATGTTTTATTGTAGTATCAGTGAGCATCATGACTATTCATCGACTTCTATTTGTAGATTTTTCTCAAGGGGATGAAACTATTGCATGCGCTTTAAAACCATCTTCCTGTTCAGACTTACCATGTTTTGTGGAGCATGCTTTATGTGCATCATTCTATTTTAGAGAGAGGCTGACAAAGTCTTCCATGACTTCTAGTGTTTGAAAGATCAATATTAAGGATCTGGTGAAGAATTTCAGGAAATCACTTAGTTAATTGATTCTCTTTTCAAGTAAAATATATTTCAAAGGAAAATTGCCTAAGATTTGACTCCACAAACTTCACTGTAAGGTGAGGAATTTTTCTGGCTGAACTGTATAGCTAATGCTCAATTACCTTTGCTTCTATTGAACCATGTTCTAAACACCTTCCTTTGTAACCATCACCTTGTGCAGAAGTCTATATTTTTAGTCTTTAAGCACAACTCAGGCACTGTATTTAGACATCTGACTTGAAGACTAAAATTTGCTCAGTGAGCAGAACAAATGTTCAGAAAATAACATTTCAAGGTTAGAGTTAGTGTCCTGAATAAAATTCCTTTTCTTCTTTTTCTTGCTATTGAATATAACATAAATAATGTACCCTGACTGGCTCTCAAGATTGAAACTCAGAGAATAACTGTGAACTAGGAGAAGGGAGGGGGAGTAATTAAAAACTGAAGGGGCTTCTGTTGAACAATTGTTTGTTTGAATCCATGTACACATTTTATTCCTGTTTTAATAGGATTATATACCTTAAATGATTTTAGAAAAATGGCCAAAGTGAGCCACAGTTACCTTTAAAAATATTGGAATAAATACACAAACACACTCGAATTATTCCTCTTATTATAGAAAGAAGAAAATATTTAAATATTGCTTATTACTAGTTTTGTAACTGTGGCTATCAAGTTTTGACTGTTCACAATATATCAATAATTGTGCTAAGGTACTTTATATAATGACCTTATTTAATGTTCATAGAAATCCTATGAAGTAGATATTATTAGCTTCATTTTATAAATGAGAAAATAAAGGCCAGAGAGTTTAATAACCTTCTTAAGATGATACATTTAGTGAGTGATAGTATATTATGGAGATTTCTCAGGAAAATTCCAGAATGGTTCCTGAGACTCCCTGGTCTTCAGAGCTAAACCATTTTACTTCTTATGGGAATACAGACTGATATATTAAGATTATAATTCTTAAACAAGACATTACTGGGCCCCAGGAACCTTTTTTTGAAAGAGAGTTGCTTATTTGCACTGAGGGAGAATGATTAATATCTATATATCACTGACTGAACACTTCTTTAAAAATTCAGTTGACTTGGATTGTGTATGGATTGTTGAGGAACATATCCTCTTGTATCGTGTGAGGCAAACAGATGTTTTAATTGCATTTCATGATAAGTCCATACCTTTCCCCTGGGAAAAGTAGTAAAAGGGTCTGGGCATTCCCTCCTCTTTGCCGCCTGATTGAAGATGTAGAGTCCTCACTCAGTAGAGGCAGTCTCTTCATGAACAGCACCATTTGCAACCCAGGACTGTTTTAATGATACAAGATTCCTACTCTCAGAAATAGGGCGGAAGTAAATGATGGAAATTCTGGATTTTTTTATGCACTACATTTAAAAGGGAATAAAAACCATCCTTCTCTGATCCTTGGTGTCCTGAAATTTCTATCACATGATTAAATACTCAAAGTACAGCCTAATCCAGCAAGGGGAGACATTCCATAATAGGATACATTAATGTTGTAAGAAGAGAGGGTAAATCAAAGGTGAGATGGTGATTTATTTTTAACCTTAGTGGAATTCCAAGTTTATGTAGCAGAGAATAAAACAGTGATACATTATTTGGTGTATCGATTATCATTCTTCCTTGCATAATGGCTTGTCAGTACGCATGGCCCAAATGGTATCTTAATTCTTCATTTAAAATTCTAGAAGTTTGCATTTCATATTTAAGTCAAGCATGTTATTTTGGTCCAAAATGGAGATTTTAAAGATACTAATATTTTCCATTTAGTCACTGAATCACTGACTTTTTCAGAATCCTTGGAGGTCATCACTATTATTTATAGATGGGAACATTCAGCTTAGAAAATTAATTTGTCCAGACAGAAATAATAGTAACTGGCAGAATCAGCCATCTTATTCTTTGGGCTTTGGAAAAGTATTTTAAAAGAAACAAATCAAAACAACAAACCCCTCAGTCTCTGTATTGTTCTCTAATCCCCCAACCCCCACCTCCAGGCAAAATGAAGAGATAGAATATCACTATGAGAATTAGATATATGTGGAAACCCTGACTTATGTCTCTCCTTATCCATACAATTTGGACAGTTTACTCACCTTTGATTCCTTAAGTGCTACTGTGGCTTTATGTATGTCATAGAACAACTCTGGGAGCCCACTAAATTGTTAACAATGGCTAGTTTGGTAGTGTAAAATTATAAAGCATGTTTTTACTTTTGATCTTATACATTTTTGTATTAGATTTTAATGATCATATATTGTTTGTATGATGACAATAGTTAAAATTTCCCCTTTAAAGTCAATGAAAGTAATTATGAATTTTATTTGGTATTTAAAAGTGATATGTAAAACGCCAATTGCGTACTGTCGCCCTCTCTCTGTCTTTATCTCTCTCTCTCTCTCTCTCTCTCTCACACACACACAAACACACACACACACACTTGCACACGTGCACATATTCCCAACCCCCTTAAACACTGCTCATATGATGACTGCATGAAACTGTGGGATCACTTCTATTTCAAATGTTCAGATCATGTGTTCTGAATTTGCTTTGGAAAAAATGGACACAGTTATGTATTCAATTGTGTACTTTTTCAATTCTTAGTTAGTTCTTATTTCATCTTCCACCATAATAACTACAGAGAAGAAAAGCATAATTTATTCTCATTCTTAATCTCCTTTACTTCATGATCCTCAAGTATTTTCTTTTAAACTTTAAGTTGAATGTTAATTTTAAGACTACCGGAAGTAAATTCCTTGGATTCCAAAAGAATTGTCCTTGTAAAATGCTATACATTGTTTTTTTACTCAAAAAGTTCTGTAATCAATACTTGTCTGCCATTTACCAAATAGAGTCTTTGGTCAACCTTTTGGGTAAATTAATTTCCCCAACAGTAAAATAAGTGTAGATAAACTTAACCTGTAGTATTGTTTTAACAGTTGAGTGAGTTAAAGTTTGTCAAGTGTCTGGTATTCTAGAGACTGGTTTATTAAGGTAAATTTCCTTCTCCTTCACTTGATTTAAATTGAATAATCACTGTAACTGTTGTCCCAAGTAGAAATTTGTGTATTCATTTTACGTACATTGGATGTGATTTTTAGCAATCTGTTTTTAAAGATAATTAAATCTCTTGTGGATTAACTAAAAAAATGACCAGCTGAAAATATTTTTTACACTAACTTGAAGTTGAATTTGCCCTACATCTTCAGGGTTGCCAGGCAGACTTCACTGATAAAGGAGTAAAGTGAAAATCCACAAAGTCAGAACAAAAACAAAATAAAACCCCCGAAGCCAAAGGACCAAGTAAAAGACACTGTGAAAAATGAGAAAATTCTAGAACTCATAAAAGTGTTGTAAATATTTTTGTGAATATTTTTAGTCTCACCATATATATGAAGTTTTTTTCTGAGTCTCAAAGTAGAAAACTTGGAAAATTGAAAAGGTATAAAGAAGATTATAAAACAAATATAAAATCAATACCACCCAGAGATAATCACTCTTAAAATTCTGGGCTTTTCTGTCAGTCTGCTGTTTTCCATTGGATATGTGGGAAAATTGTGAGGAGTGAGGGTATGAGTGGCGTGTGTGTTTGTGTTCTAAGATTTGGATTATAATGCATATGCATTTGTGTATCTTTTTCCTTTACTTAGCATTATATTATAAACATTTTTAGAGTCATTAAATATTTTCAATATCATGATTTGTAGAAGCTGTATGATAATCCATCATATCATTATACCATAATTACTTTTATTATTCCCTTTTTACTAGGCATTTAGACTATTTGCAACTGTTCAATCAATAACATTTTAAAATAGCACTGTGATGGACATCCACTTCATAAATCACCATCCATATCTTTTTTCCCATTAGAAATGATTCCTAGAATTAGAATCATTCAAAGAGTGTGAACTTTAAAAAAAAAAAGGCTCTTAGTATACTGTAACAATCTTCCCCCAAACGTATACCAATTTACACTCCTATCAGCAATATATGAGAGTCATTTTTGCATCATAAACTTGTCATCATCATTATTAGCATCAATTGGTAGATAAAAATATTAATCTTTCATAATTTGCATTTATTTGATTACAAATGAAGTTGAATACTGTATCTTATATTTACTGGGGATTGTGTGTGTGTGTATGTGTGTGTGTGTGTGTGTGGTCTTCTCCTTTCTTTTCAGCAAGTAATTGGATACTTTGTATCATGGCAGTTTTAAAAATTTTAGTTGAATATATGTCCATAAATAAAATCTTGGCTGAAAATATTCACCATAGAACAAGTTTAGTTAAATACTTAAGACATTTTAAAGAGACTAAATTTAGGATGGTTTCATCAGAACAATGTATTGCATGATATATTTATGAGATTTTCATCTCTTTTAGTGCTGGGCAATTGGTAATTTTATCGTGATTACCCTGGGATACCCAACAATGTTGAATTGGCAATTTGTGAACTTGCAAATATCTGCATCTGTCATCAAAATATTGAAAGATAAACTGGAGGGAAAGATTTAGTTCACAAACAGTATACTCTTCTGATTCTGCAGAATTGAAATGAGTATACTCATTGAAACACATTTAAAGACTTAAGCTTCTGTTAACATATAACTTAAGACAGGAGAAAGGAGAAAGGGCATTATTTTCTCTTAAGGCAACCATTAGTATGGCTGTATTCCTCAAGAAGAAAAGGTAAAGATCTCCAAAAATCATACCATAATTTTAACACCAAATACCATAGTTCTAAAAGTTCCTTTCTATGTGGTTTGATGGTAGACTTTTATAAATTGCAAAAAAATCAGTAGTAATTGCAGAATTTATAGTGTATCTATGTGCATTTTAAATGGTCTTATTGCATATGAGCTATTAAGATATTAGCTGATTTTTTTTTCAGGATGTCATGTTTGGTCCCTAGGAGGATCAGCTTTGAAACATTTCTCATTAGATCTTTCTAATTTGGGTGGAAAATAAGCTTTTATAGGAGTTTAATGTGATCCAAATCTTCTGCAATTTGGAGAATAAGACTGACTCAGAAGAGAGGATTTATAAAGTATTTTTTAAATTTTAGAAGAAATTAATAAATTAATTTTATTGAGTTAAAACATGACTAAACTTCTAAAATTAATTTTATAAATGGGAAAAAGATAATTAAATTACTAAAGTATTTCACTTTAAAGGGCAATTATTAGTATTGTTTTTTTTAGCCCATAAGTAAATTTAATTTTTGTCTGTATTAAAATCCTAGGGCTTTTAAAATTGATGTGCAATTATTGTAGTGCTTTTGATGCCATGTGCTCTAATAGACTCATATCTTGTCTTTGTGGGCTCTGGGTATCTAATTAAAGGAGATAAAATAAGGATCCAAATCTCTGGAACACAAAGTAGTGAAATCTATTACTTGGGTACTCTCCTCTTCTGATTTGTAGACAGTTTAATTTTCACATCTGGTCTTTAACTGGTGCTTGAGATGAAGAAGAACTGGATGTTGATTGGGATTTCATTTGACTATTTGAAATGTGGTCCTTTCTGAATGTGTTCAAAGACCTTTTCATACTTACCCTTCTCTAGTGTATTTAAACTAAAATACCTTTTATTGATTATTTTATTACTGTAAAACCTTCTATGTTTATTTAGAAAATTCTGAAAAGTACAAAGAAAAATTTAAAAATGAATCAATAGAGAATTCTTAACCTGTTGGTATATACTCCAGAGTCTATTGTATATAATTCATATATAATTGCTTTTACAAAATAGGATCAAAGTGGTTGGTAACCTGCTTGTTACACTGAATACCGTATCTTTGTCATTAGATATGTTTTTTCCTAAATGATTTAAGTCGTTGCCTAATTTTCACACAATGCATCATCATTTTTATTGAGCAACTAATAACCAAGATCATGTCAGCTTGCAGACATATTTTGT
>JAQZBX010095759.1:0-11888 GCA_029593785.1 Cabassous unicinctus
TCTAGGTTAGGAAATAAATAAGTAAAGGTGAGGTCAAACACTGAGTTTCCACATTGCGTAATTTGGAAATATTGTTATACTTTATCTCTTACAGATCTCTGTACCAAGTAGACATGGAACTCTCAGCAAGAATTATTTCTTCAGACAACATTGTGGAAATAAATGAAGACCACCCAAATTAGAACAAGCAAAGACTATTTATTCAGAGCTTACTGTAGCAGGGAGGAAAGCTACCATTACCTGCATTTAGATGACACTTTAAGGCCGGCAGAGGAGTGGGAAAGCTTTATATCAGAAAGAAAGGGCAGGCTTCAGTTATGCCCTGGTCAGAGGGTGTTGGCATGGGGAAGCTGGAGGCAGGCTTACCAGCAGTGGGGAGTCCTTTCTGATTGGTTGGGGATCACATTGGGCTTTCTCTGGTTGATTTTGAGCTGGAGGCCAGGACAAAATTTAAGGAAGCTGTAAATTATTGATCAAGTCCTGACCTTTTTGAGCCATTTCTTACAGTGATTGTGGTTTGGCTCCCAAGACTTACCGCTGCAGATTGTGGTTGAGTTTCCTGGCCTGGTTGCTTTAACTTGTGGGTCAAAGTTCTATTTTTATAGATGGGTTGTCCATTATTCATTTGTATGTCCAGTCTCTAAGTTTAAATGATGTTACCATACCATGCTGTTAACTGGGTACATTCTATGAAAGCTTCTTAATGATTAATGGATTAAATAAAAGAGAAGTTTGTGTGGATAAAGTAATTGTATGAAGAACAATACTCTAAATGATGTCTGACCTCATTGCCTCTAACAACAAATGAGAAATCTGATCACAGAAAACTGTTTGAGAGAGAGGGAGGGTTAGATCCTTGGCGAGAGGAGTCAGAAATTCTGATCATGACAATTCCCCCCACAGTCCTCTAACATTAGCAAAAAGCAAAGTAGTCTCAAGATCAATATGACAAAGAGTCAAAGATTTCACACCATAATGTGGAAAAGAAAAGGATCTGTTTCAAATGCTTACTTTTACTAACTAATGGAATCTGTGTAGAAAATAAACTTACATTACATATATTTTCTATTCATTGCTCTGTTTCTATAGAACTAAATAAATAATTCCCATGGCAGAGTGATGGAAGGCATATAGATTAATAACATTCCTCTAAAAAGTGACCATGCAAACAAAAATATTAAGGAGGCAAATCGCCAAGTAGATCTCAGCTGTTTTTCCCTTTCAAGAGAATCTTCATTGCAAAGCAAAGCCTGAGGTTATAAAGCATCAAATGTGTTTTGTATTATTCTGAGCAAATTGCTCACGGTTTTTAGATAATGCTTTATAGAATTTAATTTTGTTCCAAACTTATTTGTTATTTATATGGTTACAAGGTCAAGTCTAAAAAATAAATTATATTGCAAGAAATCTGGCTTCTAAATATGTTCTCCCCATTTATCCTCTTCACTCTTTCCTATATGTAACATTCATTTCAATTGATGGATAACCTTATTTGGATTTTTTTTTTCATTAAAAAAATATATTGAAATATATCACTCATGCATAAACATACATAAACAATAAGTGTATAGTAATAGTTGCAAACTTATGAAACAAACATACATAACATCATACAGGGCTCTCATACTTCACCCTACCACCAATACCTTGCATTGTTGTGAAACATTTTTAACTAACGATGAAAACAATCCTCAAACTATTGCTACTAACCAAAGTGTCTTATATTTGATGTATTTTTCCCTCAACCCACCATATTATTATTTTTATATCATTTATACATGAACATACATAAACAATAATTATATAGTAAAAGTTGTGAACTTACAAAGCAAACATGAATAACATCATACAGGGGTCCTGTACATCAACCTAACACCAACACCTTGCATTGTTGTGCAACATTTGTTACAAATCGTGAAAGAATATCATCAAAATCTTACTACTAACTATAGTACGTATCTTATATTTGGTGCATTTTTCCTCCACCTGACCATATTATTATTTTTTAAAACATATTTTTGTTACGGAAGTTGTGAACTTACAAAACAGTCATGCACATGTGCAGAATTCCCATACAACACCCCTCTAGCAGCACACCACACCTTGGTGGAACATTTGTTACAGATTATGAGATAATATCATCAGACTATTACCACTAACCATGGTCCATAGCATACATTTGGCACACTTTTTCCATACTCTCCCATTATCAACACAATACATCTTTTGCATAGATGCATGAATATTACAATATTGCTGTTAACCACAGTCCAGAGGTCACTCCAGTTGTATGTTTCCCATGCTTCTCCACATTACCATAATCCTGCAATAGTGACCTACATCTGCTCCAACTCACAAAGGTCACTTTTGCATCTGTACCATCAGCCACCATTCTCAGCCACCTCTGGATTTACTGTGTTTTTCAATCCTTAGATTATTCTCTAGCTTTCTTTCAATTGACATTTACATCCATAGACTACCCTTTGCAGCCACATTCCCATTTATAAACCAGCTACTACTATAATGTGTTACCATCAACTCTATCCATTTCCACACTTTTACAGTAAAGTTAATTAAAACTTCTACGTACATTAAGCATCAGTAGTCCATCTCAGTCCTCCTCTTATCTCCTTTAAGAATCCGCCACTTACCACCAGGTCTTGAAGATGTTTTCCTACATTTTCTTCTAGGACCTTTATGGTTCTTGCTTTTATATTTAGGCTTTTGGTCCATTTTGAGTTAATTTTTGTATAGCATGTGAGATAAGGGTCCTCTTTCTTTCTTTTGGCTATGGATATCCAGTTCTCCCAGCACCATTTGTTGAATGGACTGTTCTACACGAGCTGGTTGGGTTTGATAGGCTAGTCAAAAATCACATGACCATAAATGTAAGGGTCTGTTTCTGAACCATCAGTTCAGTTCCATTTTTCTATGTATCTGTCTTTATGTTAGTACAATGCTGTTTTTACCAAGGTAGATAGGTAATATGATTCAAAGTCTGAAAGTGAGAGTCCTTGAACATCTTTTCCTTTTTAAGATGTTTCTGGCTATTTGGGACCAATTATTTCTTCTTCCTCCTCAAATCTGCTTTTATATGATTCTGGAGTATTTTTAATTTCATTTATTGTGCTTTTCATTCTCATAAGATCTGCTATTTTTCTATGTATGCTTTCAAATCTTCTTTGTGTTCATCCAGTTTCTCCTTAATATCCTTAATCTCTTTAGCCAGCTCATTGACTTTAATAAAGAGAATTGTTTGAACATCTATGATTAGTTGTCTTAACTCCTTGTTCCTTTAACTGGGCCATATTTTCCTGTTTCTTGATGTAGCAATTTGGCATTTTTTATGAAGTCCAACAATAGATATTGGATTTGTTTGTAAACTGCTCTGTCAGAGGTATCACTTTTAATTTCTTAAGTTATGATTAGGACTTTGATTGAGCCATGTCAGTAGGGTGTTGAGTCCCCTCCCCTTTGTGGGTGGGGACTCACAGATAAAAGATATGGCAAAGAACAGAGTTGGAGTTTTTTGAGGCTGAGTTATTGAGCTGGAGCCCCGGGAAGTAAGCACATGGAGGAGCTTGGACGTGAGGAAGGAGAGAAGGCGCTGGGAAAGACACGAGCCGTTTGCCTGATAGTCTACAGCTGGCCTTGTGGAGAAAGAGCACAGCAGCTGAGCTTGGAGAGAAACAGAGCCCTAGGAAGAGACAAACCAAAGAAGCCTGAACTCTTGGCAGACATCGGCAGCCATTTTGTTCTAACACGTGGCAATAGACTTTGGTGAAGGAAGTAACTTATACTTTATGGCCTGGTAACAGAAGTAACTTTATACTTCTACCCCAAATAAATATCCTTTATAAAAGCCAACTGGTTTCTGGTATTTTGCATCAGCACTCCTTTGGCTGACTAATACAATCAATATGGATTGTAATTTTTTGTAAGTGTCTTGGCATCTGGCTTACTAGATATATTTATTCTGGGTACAGTTTCTTTCTTTAGTTTAGGGTTTTCTTACCCTTTCTTCCTTGCTGGTTGTGTAGTAGGACCCAAGGATGTAGTTGGTGCTGTAAGCTATGGAGGCTCAAGCTTTTCGCATTGACCCGGGTACCGATGAAGCTTCTCCAAACTTTCTCCTTTACCAGGAGTCGGGGCAGAGCCACAGCCTTATGTAATAATCCAAGTCATGCAGACCTATACTGTAGTTTTCCAGAGAGATTGGTGAAGCTTCCTGCCTATTCTTCCCTTGCCCCGGGTGCGGATGGAGCTACAGGTGAGGGCAGCAATCTATGCCATGCGGGTCCAAAATGACCGAGTTGCCCTGGTAGACATCTGACTATTCAGTCTGTGCCAGCCAAATGCACCTGCAGTTCCACAGAAAAGCTAGTGTAGGTCCTGCCAGCTTCCTCCCTGCTGGAGGTAAGGATGCAGCCTAGGCTATAGCTGCAGTCCAGTCTGGCTGAAAGAAGCCAGTCCCTACCATCACAGTAATTTTTAGTCAGCCCTGCTTCCCCTCATGCTAGCAGCGGAGTCAAAATGATGACTACTGACCTCTTTCCATCCTGGACAGGTTCAAACTTTACCTGTTCTTAGGACTGTACTTTAGCCCATTGAATTTACTAATCAGTAGCTGAAGTTGGTGGCCTACCATCTCTTCCTCTCCTGTTTTTGGGAAATGGAAATTCCAACTCTAGCCACAGAATAGCTCCTGAAGCGGCTTGCGCTGCCAGAGTAGGATGATCACTGGCTTCTGTGGCGTGGCCTGTATTTTCCCAGAGAGGCTGGAGCAGGTCTCCCCAGCTTCCTCCCTGTCAGAGCCAGGGCTGGAGTTTAGGCTAGGCCTTCAATCTGATCTGGATGGAAAGAGGCCAGTCCCTACCAGCGCTGTGATTTTCAGTGGAACTATGCCTCGTTCCACAGGCATAGTTAAAATGGTGGCTACCAGCCTCTTTCTGACTTGGACAGATTCAAACTTTAGCTGTTCTAGGGATTATACTTTAGCCCACCAAATTTACTTATCAGTAGCTGAAGTTGGTGCCAGACCTTCTATTCCTCCTCCTTTTTTGGGAAGTGGAGCTTCCAGTTCCAGCCATGGAATAGCTCCCGAGGCGGCTTGTGCCACCAGTGGAGGATGGGCACCACAGTAACTTGGCTAATGTCAATACAGTTGTTATTAGGACTAAAATCAGAATCTAATTCTGTGTGACTTAAAATTCCACTCTGCTAATCTTTAACCCAATAAATATTTTCTAAAGAATAAGAAAGGACTGGGCTGATATTCCATTAATCGTAGAAAGACAGCCAGTTGTAATGATCACCTGGCACATTCAGCCTCAAATGAAAGCAACTGCATCTATTTGTTCCGTTAGGAGTGTTAAGGCTAAAATCACTGCTCTGAACACTATGCAGACCAGATAATTTTGTCCATGGACCCAAAAACTCTATCAAAACAGAATCAACATTGCAATGCTTTTGGGGCAGTATAAAAGAACTTAGTGTTTTCTCCTTTCCAAACTCTTTAGTATTCTTAACCTGAGGTAGTAAATGAGAATACAAAACACACATGGTTCTTTATTCTCTTAAAAGACCATGTTGACTAATTGTCATGAAATTGAATTATTAAGAAATAGCATAGAAGAACTGTAAAAATATCATGCTTGAATATTAAAAAGATACTTCTCAACAACTTTGGGTACAAAGATGAAATTATAGACACACACATGTATATAGGTATGGAAATATTTTTAAATAAATAATAACAAAATATTACATAGCAAAACTTGTGGGATGCAGCCAAAATGTTATTTATAGGACTATTTCTAACTTTACAACATCTAATGTTTGAAAGAAAGAACAGTCTTAAATGATTTAACCAAGCTTAAGAATTTAGACAAATAACAATGAAAGGAGAAAAAAATGGAAAATTTAAGAAAGGAAAAATAATAAGGATGAGAGAATAAAATATTTAAGTAGAAAACAGATAATCTTGACCATGAATTTAGAAAGGCTTTTTTTTTGAAGTCACTAATAAATGAAAGATAACTCTGGCCTTAATAATATAAAAAATGGAGAAGACAAAACAAAAATCTTTTTGAATGAAATGGTAAAATAATTGCACATTACATTGATGGAAAAGAAATAAAAATATATTATGAACAACTTTATCATAATTTGAAAATTTACATAAAATGTGTAACGTACTACCTCCCCAAAAATACAACTAGCCGGGAAAAAAAAAAAAGAGAAACTCAAATAGTAATATATCCATTAAACAGAGTAAGACAGCAGTTTAAAATATTCCCAAAAAGAAACCAAGGACCCAGATGACTTTAAGGATGTGTTATGTTCACATTCAACAAAGATCTTTCACAACATTTTCAGAAAATTTAAAAATAGTTAAAAAGAGAGCAATTTGTGACTAACTTTATGTAGTAAGGATTAGATGGTAATAAAGTCAGACGTAGAGCACAAGAAAGGAAGATTTCAAGCCAATTTTCCTCATACAAAATTCCTAAACCAAATATTGCACATCAGAAGCAACAATGTTTTAAAAATTATGACCAAGTTGAGTTTAACTTTGGTTTAATATTAGAAAATACATTAATTTAACAAACAGATTAGAAGACAGAAAGTGTGAAATAGATGCTGAAAAGGTACATGGTAAAATTCAGCATCAAATAATAATACAAGTTCCAAGTAAATTAAGATTAGAAGCAAACATGTTTAACTTCATAAAGAACATCTAAAACACAATGATAATTAGTAACAGATGTCATCCAAAAAGCCTTCTGTTTAAACAGGAACAATTTAAGTATACACACTATTGCTACAGCTATTAAACATTGTATTAAGAATGCAATGAGACAACCGGAAACAAAGAGACAAGGGGAACAAAGCATTGACAAGGAAAGAAAGAAATGTGTCCTGTCAAGAAAAGTGTCATTGTTTTACAGCTGATACTATGGCCTCTGAAGAAAACCTAAGATAATATATAGATAAAAGGTTACAATTAATAAGAGTCCTGAATTCAATATAAATGGAATAGAACAGTATGTACTCATTTGTATCTAGCTGCTTTTGCTTAATATATTGTTTTTGAGAGTAATTTTTGTTGTTTTTAGTCAATGATTTTTTTGTTGTGCAGTTTTCAATTGTTTGAATATACCACAGTTGTGCTTTTTTCCTCCTGATGATGGACATTTGAGGTGTCCCCCACAAAAACATCTTCAAAACCAAATCCCCAGTCATGTGGCTGGGAGTCCATTTGTAAATAGGATTTTTGTAGATGTTCTCAGTTAAGGTAAGGATAAACTAAATCACGTTGGCCCTTAATTCAATATTTGGGTCCTTACAAGCAGAGGAAATTTGGATACAGCCAGGAGAAAGCAGGTAAGAAGAGGCCACATGTCAGAGGTAGCGACTGACTTACGTTCACTGGCAAGCACTGTATAGACTTCAGAGAAAGTGTGGCTTGTTGATACCTTCATGTTGCACTTCAAGCATTCAAAATTGTGAGACAATACCCACTGTTTGATCCAATCAGTCTGAGGTATTTGTTATAGCAGCCCTGGCAAACTAAGACATGGTATTTCTGTTTTTAGTCTTTTGTATGTAAAGCTGGTAGAAGCATTCTTGAATGAGTCTTTTTGTAGATATAGTCACGTGTTTTTCTTGGATACATTGCTAAGAGTAGAATCACTAAAGAATAAAGCAGGTGCATGCTTAGCTTTAAAAGATAATACCAAATAGTTTTCCAAAGGTCTTAAACCAGTTTACACAACATCAGCAAAGTGTGACAGTTATTCTTGCTTCAAAGCCTTACTGATAACTTGGATACCTTCAGGAATAATTGCTATTGTCTGTTTTTTCTTTTGTTTTAGTTACTTTTTGTTGTTTTTGGTGGCTGTGTAATGATATTATGGTTTTAATTCACATTTGTTTTACATTTCTTTAGTGAGTTATGATGTTAAATACTTTCCATATGCTTGATAGCCATTGCAATGTTTTATTTTGTGATGTCCTTTTTCAAACCTTTTGCCATTTTTAACTGAGTTTTTGTTCATCTGTAGGAATTCTTTATGTATTCTACATACAAGTAATTGGTTTTGTATGTTTATGTTTGTGTGTGTGTGTGTGTGTGTTTAATCTATTCTCAGCATGTGGCTTGCCTATTTACTTTTTTTTTTTAAAACAAATCAATTTTATTGATACATATTAATAATGCATACAATTTATCCAAAGTGTACAATCAATTCTATTTGGTATAATCACATAGTTGTGAGTTCAGAACTTCAATCATTATTTAAGCATTTTCATTATTTCAATAATAATAATAAAAAACAGACAAACAAACAAGGAAATTCCTCACCTCTCAATCTCTCTCTGTTTCCCCTGCTGTATATAGCTGCTATTTTTGGCTATTCTTACAATTATGTATTTGCTTATTAAGCAGTCTTATTGAGGTATATTCACATTCTATATGATCTATCAAAGTGTATAATCAATGGCTTTTAATATAATCACAATGTTATACATTCAGCATCTCGAAAATTTTATAATAATTTCATTACTCCAAAAAGAAAGACTCCACGCCCCTTAGCATTCTTTCCCCAGCCCTACATAACCACTAATCTAATTTCATCTTTATAAATTGATTTATATTTACATTTTATATAAATGGAATCATACAGTATGGCATATTCTGTGTCTGGTCTCCTTCACTTAGTATAATTTTTTCCTGATATTAACATTTTGTAATATTAACCTACATTTGTTCAGCTTCAAATTTTACCCATATTGTTATTTCATGTAATATATTTATATTTCACATAATATATGTAGTTCATAATAGGGCAGTCATACAGCATTTGTCCTTTCGTGTCTGGCTTGCTTCACTCAACATAATGTCTTCCACGTTCACCCATATTGTCATATGTTTCACTACTTCATTTCTTCTTATTGCTGCGTAATAATCCATTGTGTGAATACACCAGTTTGTTTATCCATTCATCAGTTGTTGGCACCTGGGTTGTTTCCAACTTTAGGCTATTGAGAATAACGCTGTTATGAATATCAATGTGCAGATGTCTATTCGTGTCACTGCTCTCAGTACTTCTGGGTATATACTTAATAGTGGTATTGTTCAGTCACATGGCAAGTCTATATTTAACTTCCTTAGGAACTACCAAACAGTCATCCACAATGGCTGTGCCATTCTCCATTCCCACCAACAGTGAATAAACATTCCTATTTCTCCTCATCCTCTCCAATGTTAACAGTTTTCTGATTTTTTAATAGTGGCCAGTCTAAGAGGGGTGAAATGATATTTCATTGTAGTTTTGATTTGCATTTCCCTAATCGCTAGTGATGTTGAACAATTTTCCTGTGTTTCTTCTCCATTTGTATTTCCTCTTTGGACAGTTGTCTTTTCAAGTCTTTAGCCCATTTTTTAATTGGGTAGTTTGTCTTTTTATTGTTGAGTAGTAGTATCTCTTTATATATCATGGATATTAAACCCTTATCAGATATGTGATTGCAAAATATTTTCTCCCATTGAGTCAACTGCCTTTTCACACTTTGAGGTACAAAAGTGTTGAATTTTCAGGAGGTCCCATGAATCTATTTTTTCTGTTGCTGTTCTTGCTTTGGGTGTAAGGTTTAAGAAACTACCACCTACCACAAAATCTTGAACATGTTTTCCTACATTTTCTTCTGGAGTTTAATTGTTGTTATTATTCTATTTAGGTCCTTGATCCATTTTGAGTTAATTTTTGTTTAAGTTGTGAGGTAGGGTTCTTCTTTCTTTCTTTTGGCTATGGCCACCCAGTTCTCCCAGCACCATTTGTTGAATATACTGTTCTGGCCCAGCTGGGTGGGCTTGAGAGTCTTGTCAAAAATCACTTGACTCTAAATGTGAGAGTCAATTTCTGAGTTCTTGATTTGGTTACATTGATCAATCTATCTGTCCTTATGCCATTACCATGCTATTTTTTACCACTGTTGTAAAGTAATATGCTCTAAAGTCAGGAAGTGTGAGTCCTCCAACTTCGTTCTTCTTTTTAAAGATATTTTTGGCTATTCAGGGTCCCTTATGCTTCCAAATAAATTTGATTATTGGGTTTTTGATTTCTGCAAAAAAAGTCTGTTGGGATTTTTATTGGGATTGAGTTGAATCTGTAAAGCAGTTTGGGTGGAGATGACATCTTAACTTTATTTAGTCTTCCAATTTATGAAAACAGAATGTCCTTCTATTTATTTAAGTCTTCTTCAGTTTCTTTTCACAAATTTTTGTAGTTTTCTGAATATTGGACTTTATATCCTTGGTTAAGTTTATTCCTAAATATTTGATTGTTTTAGTTTATAAATTGAATTTTTTTCTGATTTCCTCCTCAGGTTGCCCATCAGGAGTGTATAGAAATGCTATTGATTTTTGCATATTAACCTTCTATCCTGACACTTTGCTGAACTCATCTATTAATTCTAGGAGCTTTGTGGTGAAGTTTTCAGGATTTTCTATGTATAGGATTTAGTCATTAGCGAATAGTGAAAGGTTTACTTCTTTATTTCCAGTTTTGGTGCCTTTTATTTCTTTGTCTAACCTAATTGTTCTAGCTAGAACTTCTAGTATGTGGAATAACAATGTTGACAGTGTCCATCCTTGTCTTGTTGCTGATCTCAGCGGGAAAGCTTTCAGTCTTTCACCATTGAGTACAATGCTAGCTGTAGGGTTCTCATATATGCACTTTACCATATTGAGAAAGCTCCCATCTATTCTTATCTTTTGGAGTGTTTTTTATCAAGAAATGGTGCTGTATTTTGTCAAATGCCTTTTCTGCATCAATTGAGAGGATTATGTGATTTTTCTTCAATTTATCCTTGTGGTTTATTTCACTAATTGATTTTCTTGTGATGAACTACCCTTCTATTCTTGGGATAAAACCCACTTGATCATGGTGTGTAATTCTTTTAATGTGTTTTAGATTTGTTTGCAAGTATTTTGTTGAGGATTATCTATGCTCATTAGAGATATTGCTCTTTAATTTTATTTTTTTGTAGTATCTTTATCTGGTTTTGGTATTAGGGTGATGTAGGCTTCATAGAATGAATTGGTAACATTCTTTCTTGTTCATTGTTTTGGAAGAAGTTGAGCAAGATCGGTATTTGGTTGTCTTTGAATGATGGGGTGCAGTTTTTTCCCCAGAGTTAGAGAACAGAGAGACCCAAGTGCAGTTGTTGACCATGCAATTTCCAGGCTGGCTAGCAGATGACATTCATTGGTACACATTTCCCGGGAGATGTTTCTCTTGGTTTTTCTTTGTTTTGTTCTGGCAAGAGCTGAGATTCAAAGAAGACTCTGCTGGCTGAATTAACTGAAGAAAAGTCCCCTGACTCCCCCTCCCTTTTCCTTTGTAACAGCAAAAAGGGGTTGTGAGGTCTGCTCTTCTCTCAGCTGCAGTGAGCCTGGGGTTCCCCCCCACCCCCCATCACCACTTAATATATTGGTGGTGGGGGAGGGGAGCCCTTCCTGGCAGCTGGGAGGTTTAGTGCCTCACAGTTTGTTGTTTCAAGTTCTTCATTTCTCTGTGCCTTACCCTCCTGGGAGATGTGAAGCCCTGCCCTGGTCTGCTGACCCCCAAAGTAGTTCCCTCAGGCAACTTTTGTCTCTTTTTCCATTGTTTTTGTGAGACAGCCTAGCCTTGTCTGCCTAATATGATGCCATCTTCCCACAATCCCCCAAGAAGGTTGTATTAGTCAGCCAAAGAGGTGCTGATGCAAAGTACCAGAAATCTGTTGGTTTTTATAAAGTTTATTTATTTAGGGTGAAGGCTTACAGTTACAAGGCCCTAAAGAGACTAACTCAAGGGTGCTTTTCTCACCAAAGTCAGTTGCTA
>JAQZBX010095760.1:0-11877 GCA_029593785.1 Cabassous unicinctus
TTTTTTTTTTTTTCAGGAAAACAACTGCTATGTAAATTGAGGGAAAACTGTAATTTATTGAGAACTTTATCAAGAGTTGTTTGCCATTTTGCAACATGGTATCACCAAAACCAACACTTTTCATGATCTCTGAGTTCACCACTATGACATCTGGGTTCGCGTGTGGCACATTCACATATAATGCAAGTCCCTGTCTTTTACAGTAGTCCTGAACAAGCTCCCTTTAAATATGGGAGTAAATATCATTTTACTATTAATTTTAAAATTTTATTTTATTGTGTTTTATTATTTTTTTCCTCAGCTTGCCATCACCTGGCTGACTGACCTCAGGAGAGCCCTGCATCTCTCTTCACCTCTACATTGGTTAAGGTTCAGTTGCAAAACCAGGAACTACTCTAGTTAGTTTAAGCAGAAAGTGATTTGTTACTACTGGGATTAATTGTCCTACAAAATCTCTTCTCTGACTTTTTATCCCCTCCCATTCTAGAGTGCCAGTTGGATGTATGTTACACCCTCCTATTCTCTCCTCCATGAGTCTTCTCTGTCATCTTCTTCTCCTTATACATGTTCCCCACATTATTTTGTCACACATTTATTACATTTATCTTATTTATTTTTATGTTATTACTTTTATCCCTTTTATTTCACTTTCACAATTACAGTTAGATTATGATGATTTTTTTATATTACATGTGTAGGAAATTATATCAGGCATGAATTTCATATCAGATTAGTAAAGGGGATGTGACAAGAGGATTTGTTATTTAAAAAGAGGGCGGGGGACGGATGTGGCTCAAATGGTTGGGTGTCCGTCTCCCATATGGAGGGACCTGGGTTCAATCCCCGGGATCTCCCAGTGGGGAAAAAAAAAAAAAAAAGAGGGCAATGGGTTTGAGATGAAATGAGATGAAAACCACTTGTCTAGATAATCTCTAGAGGGACTCTGACTATGGTACAAGTTTGGACTTGACTCTAGGCAGCAATCTCCTCCTCCTTCCCAATGCTCCCAGAGATTCCAGCCAACCTGGGGAATCCCAGCAAACCATTTCAGAAATGAGAAACAGGCTATGGCAGAATCCATGGATTGGCTCACCCAGCATCCAATCCAGCCTCTTTTATGTGTACTTCTATAGCACAGAGGAAGCTAAAAGCTACATTTCCCAGACTCCCAGAACTAGGGTTCTGGTTGGGATTTAGGTTTCACCAATCAGATGCACTCTCACAATTCTTGAACCAGGACTAAGTTAAGGAGGGAAGCAGGGTGCAGGGATGCTGGCACAGACCATGGTGGAGGGAGCATGGTTCTGCAGTCAGTATCATCCTGTATTGTGGCCAAGGCAACGTGACTGGTGGAAGAAATTTATCCCAGAAGCTCAGTCTAACACTTGCTTCCCCAGCTTTTCTAGTGATTTTTTTAGGATACCTAATCCCAGTAATAAATCACTTTCTGTTTCAACTTGTTAGAATGGTTCCTGGTTTTGTATCAGAACCTTAACCAAAATAGACAATAAGAGAGATATAGGGGCTTGCCTGAGATCAATGGGCCAGTTGATGATAAACCTGAAGTTCAAACTCAAGACTCTTCAGGGTGTGACATTATACTCCCCCAGCCCCAAACAGACCTCACTCCCAGGACCCCAGTCAGAGGGGCCTGGATTAAAGCACTCCTCGGTGAGATCCCGTGGGCACCTTGCCCAAGATGGTTGAGGTGGTGGAAAGGGGTGTTGACAAATCAAAATGCCAGGCAGGTATTCTGCTTAAGGGACAAGCAGCAGGCAACCTCATATCCATTGCCCGGGCACCCTGTGGTTCATAAGTGGGTTGAGTGAGGTGAGCCTCCTCTGGTCCTTTCACAGTGGGAATACACACCTCCCAATATACACCCGTGCAGCACTTGAAGTTACCTTAGAACTGGCCTTTCTTCTCGCAGTTGTTTAGGGATTGACCATCACTTACTGGCCTCTGGACAATTCCAGGTCATCCCACCATTATGTTTCTGCCATGCCACTTCCTGTTACTGCAATATGGTCTGAGGTTTGTCTTTCACAATAAGCAACCATCCTACCGGCCAGTGTTGGGCTTTTCCTGGCACTACAACCCATAAAACTTTAATTGGCTTCTAGTCTCCTTGTCTCTAATCAATGCCATGGACTCACAATCAATGCCAAGTATCTTGTTGTATCATAATCTTTGGCAATTTATTCATTCTGCTTAGCACTTGAGCACAAACATTTCTCTTGAGTTCTGGAAAACTCTCCCCCATTACTTCTTTCAATATCTCTTCTCTGGCTTTTTTTTCCTTTAATTTTAAGAACTCCAGTGGAAAGTAAGTCTTATTCTCTCCTCCATCTCTCTTTATCTATCTTTCGTCGTCTTCTCCTTATAAGCCTTTGCCACATTCAGGAGTAAATTCTTCAGAAAGATCTGATTTACTAATTGTCTTCTTTAACTGAATCCAATCCAGAGTTTATCCTGTGTACTGATTTTTTTAATTTCAATAACCATAATCTTTATTTTCCATAATTTCCATTTTCCATATTCATCTGTTCTTGATTCATATCTGCCTCTTTTTTTTAATAACCGCTTGATCTCATTTTATGGATACTATTATTTTTATCTCTTTAAGGGTCTTAATACATATTTCAAAATGACTTTTGAGATTAGGCTGTTATTTGCATCTTGTCTTGAGTGAACTCATCTAATTGTTAAGTTTGTTGGCTGTTGTTTCAAGAGATCCTTAATCAAAATGGCTTTTATAAGCCTGGAACCCTCTAATATTCACAATTAAGCTGTTCTCCTCTCTGTTATGGGTGGAGTTGTGTCCCCCAAAAAGATATGTCCAACTCCTAAACCCCCGTCCTGTGAATGTCACCTTATTTGGAAATAGGGTTTTTGAAGATGTTATTAGTTAAGAGGAGGCTGAGCTGGATTAGGGTGGGCTCTAGCCCAATACGACTGATATAAAGAAAGGGAAATTTGGGCACACAGACACATGGGAAGATGCCATGTGACAACCCAAGCATCACCAGCAACCACCCAGAAGCTAGGAAGAGGCAAGGAAGGAGTCTTCCCTGCAGATCCCAGATTTCCAGCCTCCAAAACTGTGGGTGAATAAATTCCTGTTGTTTTTAGCCATCCAGTTTGTGGTACTCTGTTATGGCAGCCCAAGGAAACTAAGGTGTTTTCTATGGTTGAAAATTTAAATTAAATTAATAGATTATAACAATTAAGCAAATTATAACAAGATCTGTATACATTTCTCAGAAACATAAATGTTACATGTTGCAGCAAAGGCAAAGAGAACATGAAATGATTGCAAAGTCCCCACGCGAAGTTTCTGCCTGTGAGAACGTGGTGCCAGCTAGCTGTTTTGTTTAATGTTGCTGAGCAGAGCCCGTGCATCTCAGAACCTGCCTCAGGGGGAGCAGTGGAGTTAGAAATAGATCTCACCACAACCAATCATGTGTGCACCAGAGAGGTTAGGAGAGGAAACAGAACAGCTCCCTTCTTAAAGTTGTAAGAAAACTTTTTATGCTCCTCCTCGCCTTCACTTCCCATCTCCCAAAAAAGCGGATTTTCACAAAAGAAAAAAAAGAAATCTCACACACTCAGGGCTGAAATCAATGTGGTGATGACTAAATATCATTTTGGGAACAGACTAAAGGAGCAGCAGCAAACCCATTTAATTGGTCTCTAGGTTTCTTGACATTCTAAAACTTCAGTCTCATGGTTTATATTAAAATAATCAAAATAAACCCTAGCTCAGGATAAAGTCTCCCTTGATTTTGACAATGCCTAAAAACAGCTTGCTTTCTTGGTATTATTATTATTAATTTTTTTTCCACATGCATTGCTTGTTGGTACTTGGTAGCAATCTCTCAATGCCGGGCAGGCTCATCCCCGGGAGTCATGTCCCACACTGGGGAGAATTTATTGCTTTTATATGCCGAGTTTGGCTTAGAGAGAGGCCACATTTAAGCAATAAGGAGGCTCCCCATAGGTAACTCTTAGGCATCATACGTCACTAGGCTAAGTTTCAATTTCAAGAGCAAAGGCTCATAAGCATAGTCATCAATATCAATGGACCATCCTCCCTCACAAGTCATTGTCCCTGTACTTGGGGTATTCTTGTTGTTCCATTGGGAATGTGGTGGAGCTCCCTCGTAAGGGAATTTGATTTTTTTTTTTTTTTGGTTATTGTGTGAATCTCTTCTTGGTATTATTTTTATGCATATGTTTTCCCACTTCAGTTTGTGGACTGACATAGAATTGAAAGTTTTTTGTCTCCCTTCTCTGTGCCCACCCTTCCTGGTCCATATGTGGTTTTATCATCTCCTCCCTCCAGCCCCCAGGACCTTCCAGGCCAGAACCAGGTTTTACAAGAGCAGTGTAGACTCATTGTGACCTAGTTACACTTAGTTCTAAATCCTAAAATCATACTATGTTAGTAGTGGAAGGGGTGTCAGAGGTCAGCTAGACAAAACCAAGAAGAAAAGTGGGACTCTGAGGTCCTTGCCCAGAGTAACCCCACCATTTGCTTAGCCACCCCTACCCTCCATGGGCACTCCATGCTAATTCCTTGGAGCCACGCCCCTCTTGACCTGACCTGGATCCTGGACTTCAACTGAGGTTTCTCCACCCAGCCTCTGTCACCTCCTCCTGAGTCCTGTTTATTCATTCAATTCCTCAAAGGGCCTACTATGGGGATACAACTATGAGTAAAAAGCACATAGATACGATTCAGCTAAGAGGTGGACTATGGAATTGAAATGACCTGAATTCATAGTCAGGCCCTGCAATTTGTTTCCTGTATGACTCTGGGAACATCCAGACACTTCTGTTATTTTGGTTAACTTAAATGGCATACCATACATGCTTTATTTAGGACTCCCATGAGATGCAAATGACAAGACAGTCATTAAGCACTCAGCCCAGTGCCTAGCAGGCAGTAAGCACTCGAAAATAGTAGCCATGGTGATTACTGAAATTTTTTCCCACCTGGAGCTCAGAGGGGATGTCAGCTTCTACTGCCAACTCAGCTCCTTGTCTGGGGAGATCTTGCTTAGGCCAGATGACCATCAGCCCAGCCTGGCCCTGCTCCCTCTAAGCCTGCAGTTCTCCCTTCACTGGCCTAGCAGGTGTGTCTTTCATCTCGTATAGAGTCCCTCTACCTGCTGCCCCATCCTCTCTGAACTGGCAGCCCAGAGACCTGGATTCCTGGAGCTTTGTCACTGACTCATTGAGTAACCTTGGCCAAGGTAATGCCCCTCTCTGAGCTCCAATTTCCCCACCTGTACAAAGAATGTGCTGAGTTAGATAAAGGAGAGGCCCCTAGGAGCACCAGCACTTGACACCCCTGGGTCTCCAGAAAGTACTATGCTCTCTGCCTCTCTCTGGCCCCAGATTCAAGATCACCCCAGTGGGGTAAGCCCCCATGCCCATGCGCCTGTCTCAGCCAGGTTCAGGGAGGTTTCATAGGGGCGAGCGGAAAGAGGAATCCTTCAACAGGGCCATTCTAGCTCACCTCTGATTCCACTTGGCCCTAAGATTCTATCCCTCTGCCAAGGTTTCTTTATCTGGAGTCCATGGATCCCTGAGCGGGTCCATAAACACCAGAAATCATATGCAAATATCATATGCAGATTTCAGGGGAGTAAGCTCATACACCTGTAGCTTTCATTGGACTCCAGAATGGTTAAGACCACTGTGGGAGTCTAGCTTATGCATCTGTCTGATTGGCTCTTTCTTAGCCTCTGACCCCTTTGTCCACAATGGATGGCCCTCTGCTGCTCCCTAACCTCCCGTTCTTGTATGCTTTAGCTTAGCGTTACCTGTTAGCCTGTGTCTCCCTGCGCTGGACCGAGAGCCCCTTGAGAGTAGGGATTGGCTCAGTCATGTTTGGCTCTGTATTCCCAACACCTGGCACACAGTAAGCATTCAATAATTATGGATGTCAGCTCCTGAGTGTGGGGACCTTTTTGTGTTTGGTTCATGTTTTATCTTAGATGCAAGGCATAGGACCTAACATATACTAGCTACTCATTAAACATTAGCTGCAGAAAACAGTTAGTGGAATGAATGAATGAATGAATGAGCAAATGAGTCCTCAGGAAGGGACCAATCTGCTCTCTATCTGTACCCATCCCTGGGGGTCATTCCACTGCATCTAGGGCTTTATGGGTTTTTTGTTCTTAATTAGCAAAGGTCTTTTGGAAAATGCTAACTTACGCTAGGCTGGGCTAGAGGGAGTGGAGAAGCCCCCCGGCCTGCGGGGGAGTGGTCAGATGCCCGCATGGTGGTGGCAGTCACAGAAAAGCACCCTCTGCTGAGCTGGACAAGAAAGATTGGGACGGGAATGAAAACAAGGATCAGATCATTCAAATTGTCCCCGATGATCAGTGGATGACAGATGTGACTGCAAGATCTCCTCCTACTCAGGAAATGACTGGGTGGCCCAGCCACACCCCACCTCGGCTTTTCCCCTCTGAGCCATTCCTGACTGGCACTCTGGGTCTTTTTAACAATGCTTAGGTTTCCCGGGATACCGCTCCATTCCTGAGGAGTGCCTCTCCTTGGGGGTGAAATCTCAGCAGAGGAGTCGGAGGTCTCAGAGAAGCTGAGGCCTGCAGTCCTGGGGCAAAGGTGAGCAAAGGTCCACCTCTGAGGCAGAAGGCAGGGAAACGGACTGCGGAGGGGAGCCTGCGAATGCCTTCCCCCCAGCCGTCCACCCCAAGAAATGACTGGTGAAGGTGAGGAGAGATACCAGGGCATTGCTGGCTGGCTTAGCACGTATCAAATCACTAATGGAGGACGTTGCAATGTGGCCTGAGGAAATGATTTGGGGCCCTGACAAGACCACTGAAAAAGACCACTGGAGATTAAGCAGCTGTCAGTCAGAGCTGAACACTGTCCACCAGAGGAGCCTGGGGCCAGAGGGTGATTCTCTCAGTTATAAACATAACCGGAGTCATTTAGAAGGAATATGCATGTATGTGTGTGTGTGTGTGTGTGCGTGTTTTACTGATTTGTACTTCCACCAGAGAAAGTCATTCCAAGGATACGATGTATCCCGTAGAAATAGCATAGGTTTTAGGGGCAGGCAGGCCTGAGTTTGAGTCCCTGCTCTACCATTTTCTAGCTCTATGGTGTTGGGAAAATGACTTGTAAACTCTCTGAGCCTCAAATCCTTTAACTGTAAAATAGAGATAATGATGAATATCCTTCTTTGTACATGCCAACCCCCCAAATCAGGGATTTCTTTCCATCAGTCCATGCTTCCTGGGATAGATGTTCAGAAGTGAAATTATTGGGTCAATGAATACCACTTGCAAAATTCTTTGTGCTTATTACAAAATTGTTTTCCAGGAAAATTGTACTAATTTGCATTCTCATCTGCATGCATAACAGAGACTGGGCAACATTCTCAGTGACTAATTGGATTTCCATGTACCTTAACAGAAGAAAGGGCAGGGGACAGGCTGCAGACATCATACCTAAGTGCTGAAGACACTGACAAGGTAGATACCCACCCAATAACGGGTGATTAAATGAAACCACGTGCATCATACGTGTGTGGAATCGCATGCAGCCCTTACATAGAAGAAAACCGTGTGTAGTCAGAATTCTTAGGTGAAAGCAAGAGACACATCAAACCCGGCTAACTGAGCAGAAAAGGCTCTACTGGGATATCAGGAAGACCATTTCACAACGCCAGGGGGCACCATTCACACTGCTCTGTGTAAGTGACTGCTCTCCCCACTCCTGTGCCGCCTAAAATTGTGCAACATGAAAACCTTGCAAGGGTATCAGGTGGTAGTTCATAGAAATAATGGTGAGAAACCAAGAAAGCCAGACAAGGTCACCGGCAAGAGTCATATGGTTAGGATCCTATCGCTGGACTCTCACCACCACCACGGTCATCAGCGACTTCCCTACTGCCCCTGCACCTGTGCCATAATACTCAAGACTCATAGCCCCAAAGGGAAAGCAGAGAATTTCTTAAACCTCAGCCACACATTTATATTTACAAACACTTGCATTTTGTACATCCTGTGCACCAGGCACTTTCTAAGAATGCTATGTGGATTATTTTCCTTAATCCTCACAATAACCCAGGGGCATAGGGGATACTATCATCTCCATTTTACAGATGAGAAAATGGGATCCTCTTTGATAGAGGCACAGGGAAGGTAAGACACTTGCCTAAGGTCACACAGCTGGTGGCAGAGGTGGAATTGGAATAGGCAGTCTAGCTCCCAGTGTATGCTCTTAGCCTGCTGGGCTGTCACGCCCACATCCTAGCTTCCCAGGAGTGAGGGAAAGGAGCACTGGCTCATGAGGAAGGATGGTCAGACACAGGGTAGACAGAAAACAAGAACCATCTTCTACGTGTAGATTTACATGCCCTGCCATGGGAAAAATACATCCCAGATCCAGCAGAAAGTGAAAAGGGCAAGTTGCAGGTAATATGAAGAGGACAGTCCCACTTCTAAAAAAGAAAATTATAGAAACACATACTGTAATAGCTAACATAACATCTCTGAGGCTGGCGCCATTATCACCTGATGTTTACAGCTGAGGAAACACAGGCAACCTGTCCCGGCTCATCCAGCTAACAAGAGGCAGACCTGGCACACAGAACCAAGTAACTGCAGAGCTCAACGCCAGCTGCCTCTGTGAGCGCAGGAAATGTCCACTCTTCTGGGGTTGCCCCTGGGGAGGGGACTAGGAGTGGCAAAGGTTCTATTTTTCCACTTGTTACCCTCTGTGCTATTCAAGTTTTATTTTAACCATGAGTCTGAATTGCTTTTATAATAAAACAAATTTATTTACCAGATTAAAGAAAAAAGTCTAAGCCAGACCTGAGGAGGAGGAGGGCTAGAGAGATGAACACTGACATCTTCCTGGCTCTGCAGTCAAGGAGCTCCACAGCGGTGGTGGGAGGGCAAGAGAGGGGGTGGGGAGGGCCCCTGTGAATGACAACGAGGGGGAAGTGATTGTCATCACTCTTTCCCAGTTGTTCTCAAACGTGAGCGTGCACCAGAATCTCTGAGGGCTGGTGAAGACCCAGACTGCTGGGCCCCGCTCCCGGGCCTCCGAAGCAGCAGATCTAGGATGGAGCCTGGGAATGTGCATTTCTAACCTGTTCCCAGGTGATGCTGATGCTACTGGGCCTGGACCCACTCAGAACCCCTGCTCTCCCCTTCTCTTATGGATAGCATTTCACAACTTAGGAAGCATTGGCACATCACCTCGTCTCATCTGATCCTCCCCACAGCCCTGAGAGAGAAAGGGGCAGACAAAGAGGGGCAGCCATGCCCAATTATTGCTAAGGAAACTGAGGCCCGAGAGGTAAAAACTGAGCAGGGCAGTGGCGGACACATCTGCATCCTCACCGTAGCCCGTCAGACCTGCGTCACCTGGTCGCTGCCACATCTCCACCATCAGTTCCCACCACGTTGGCCCCGCCACTAAATTCCAGCCACACAGGCCTTCTTTCCACCCTTGGAACATTGTGCTTCTTCCACATGAAAGCACTCTCTCTCCCCAGAACACTAGAAGGCTGCCTTCCTTCCCGTCACGTGGACCTCATTTCAAATATCACCTCCTTAGAGCCCAGGCACCCCCCAAGCCCCATCTAAGGCAATCACTTTCCCCTCTCCAGGTGCTCTCTATACCCATGCTGCCCAATATGCAGCCTCTAACCATATGTGGCTATTTATTACATTAATTAAATTAAAAATTCAGTTCCTCAGTCACATTAACATTTCAAGCACTCAGTATCCACACGTGGCTGCCATATTGGACAGTGCAGATACAGAACATTCCATCACCAAAGAAATTCTATTGGACAGCGCTGTTCTTTGCCCTTACCCTATTTTATTCATCTTCATAGCACTTATCACTATTTGAAGAAAATCTCATTCATTTACTTATGTACTGTCTTCCCCTCCAGAACATTTTCACCATTGTATTTCCAGCACCTACCACAGTACCTGGCATGTCCCAGAAACAGGCATTCAAGAAATACCCACTGGAAAGGTATTTTTTGAGCATCTGTGAAGATCAGGAATAGACACTCTCCCACAGGGGACAGAAAACACCCTGAGATTTCCTTGTTTATCTGGGAGAAGACAGGCCTTGAGGATTATCTGCACACTGTAGTTATGGCACTGTTTTTCTTTACCTACTTCCTCCATTAATCCCACCCCCAGCTCACCTGCTAGGAAGACTTTAGCCTGCCCTGTGCTCCCTGGCCGGTGAGAGACACAGAAGATCAGCAGAAGTTATAGTCATCATGAAGCAGGCTCGATAGGGAATCAATAAGTGGATCTGGAACCTGGCAAGAAGTCCACGTGGACATTGATACCCCCAAGATGGCTGCTGGAAGACCCTCACGAGATTCTGCCATTCAGAATAAGATTTCCTCCGGAAGCCAGGAGAAGCCCTAGATATTCTCCAGGGGCCTTAGCATTGGGCGCTCCTGGGGGATTGATGGGTGGGGTAATCAATCAAAACAGCAAACAGCTGGAACTCCTCCCATGCCATTAGCAAAGGGGTGGAATAATTAATGGTTTAAAAAGCAAGCGCAATCCCCACTGTGTGTGTTTCCTGGGCTCTGCCCTGGTGTATCACCTGGCCATGACCTGGAGCATATCCCCTTCCTTCCTTCTGCTGCTATAAATCTGACCCACCTGTCCAGGCTCAGCTCTGATTTATGATACTTTCTCTGACCACCTGGGTCCATCCAGAAACCACTCTCTCTTCTCTGTGTCCCTTATTACTCATAATAATATTAACACTGATAATATTACCTTGCATCTGTACAGCCATTTGTAGTTTTAGATCATGTTCATGTGTATTACTTCATCTCAGGGCTGGGATTAGAGTGAGGAGAGTGAGGCACCCTCAGGTCCTGCAAGTGCTGTTGGGTCTGGTTTTGTTTAAAATTTTGATATCTTGTTCATCATGAATATTTTTGCATTCTTTTTAAAATGTATGAAATAGTGTATTAAAATATTGTTTATCTTTGTACTTTAGACACTCTTGGTATCCTTCACCTTTAAATGTCTTGTGTGCTCTTGACCTGGTTATTGTGTATTGGTTGTATTGGCAGTTTGCCATTAAGCAAGCAAATAAATTGCATTGAGCAACCAAAAAATATTTATCTTGATTAGCAAGTTTTTTGGATCCCTCTTAAAATTTACTCCAGGTCCCTCACTTGCCTCCCCCTAGTCCTGACCATGCTTCATTTAATCCTTAAAAGAGTTCTGTGATGTGTGCAGAGGTCGTAATTCAGGCCCATTTCACAAATAAGAAAAATCATCTCCGCAGCTCGAGTTCCAGCTTTGCTGGGTCAACACTAACCACGTTGAGGTAACCGTTGACTAGTTCACAGCCAGGGGTTGCAGTGCATTTGGGAGAAGCTTGTTTTATTCAACCATCATTGACACTGTGACTTTTGTAAAAATTCCAGGCACTGTCCCGGCCCTCCTGTGAGTGTGTCTGCATGGAGGTCCCATCATACAGCCAGAGAGGGACTTTTCTCTGCCTCAAAAGGTTAGCACTCATTTCAAAGGAGATTCAGGAAGGCTCTCTGGGAGAGAAGACTTTCACTGGAAAAACAAAATCACTCGGGGAATCTGAGGGAGGTTGGCTGGATCCCAGGAGCTTCTGTTTCAGGCAAGAATGAGTTCCTTAGGAAGAGGCTGTTTCTCCAAAAGAACAAATGCTCGTGATTCTGAGATGAGTATAACCTTTGAAGCTTTGCCCATGCAGTCATGTGGCACCAAGTTTAACTTTTTGGAGTCACAAATGGTACATAGTTAAAATCTTTTACGCTTGAAATAAAAGTATGGCAGTGAATGCAAAAAAAAA
>JAQZBX010095761.1:0-11878 GCA_029593785.1 Cabassous unicinctus
TGATGCCAACATCATCCTAATACCAAAGCCAAACAAAGATGCCACAAGAAAGGAAAACTATAGACCAATCGTTCTAATGAACCGAGATGCTAAAATCCTCAACAAAATACTTGCTAATCGCATTCAACAAAGCATCAAATGAATTATACACCATGACCAAGTGGGTTTCATCCCTGGTATGCAAGGATGGTTCAACATAAGAAAATCAATCAATGTAAGACACCACATAAACAGATCAAAAGAAAAAAATCAAATGATCATCTCTATAGATGCAGAAAAAGCGTTCGACAAAATACAGCACCCTTTCCTGATAAAAAACACTACAAAAGATAGGAATAGATGGAAACTTCCTCAACATGATAAAAGGTATATATGGAAAACCCACAGCTAACATCATATTCAATGGAGAAATCCTAAAAGCATTACCTTTAAGATCAAGAACAAGACAAGGATGCCCACTTTCACAACTCCTATTTAACACTGTGTTAGAAGTACTTGCTCAAGCACTTAGAGAAGAAAAATATATAAAAGGCATCCAAATTGGAAAGGAAGAAGTAAAAATTTCACTATTTGCAGATGACATGATCCTATACATAGAAAGCCCTGAGAAAACTACAACAAAGCTTCTAGAACTTATGAGTTCAGTAAAATCGCAGGTTATAAGATAGATGTGCAAAAATCAGTAGCATTTCTGTACACCAACAATGAACAATCCGAGGAGGAAATCAAGAAAAAAAATCACATTTACAATAGCAAATAAAAGAATCAAATACCTAGGAATAAATTTCACTAAAGATGTAAACGACTTGTACACAGAAAATTACACAACACTGTTAAAGGAAATCAAAAAAGAATTAAACAAATGGAAGAATATTCTCTGTTCATGGATAAGAAGACTAAACATCATTAAGATGTCTGTCCTACCCAATCTGATCTACAAATTTAACGCAATCCCAATAGAAATCACCACAGCATTTTTTTACTGAATTGGAAAAACTAACAATGAAATTTATCTGGAAGGGCAAGAGGTGCCAAATAGCCAAAGACATATTGAAAAAGAAAAATGAAATAGGAGGAATCACACTGACTTTAAAACATACTACAAAGCTACAGTGGTCAAAACTGCATGGTACTGGCATAAGGACAGACATACTGACCAATGGAACTGAATTGAGAGTTCTGATATAGATGCTCGTATATACAGTTAACTGATATTTGACAAGGCCACCAAGCCCACTCAGTTGGGAGAGAATGGCCTCTTCAACAAATGGTGCTTGGAGAACTGGATATCCATATCCAAAATAATGAGAGAGGAACTCCATCTACACCTTAAACAAAAATTAACTCAAGATGTATCAAATATCTAAATATAATAGCTAAGACCATAAAGACCTTGAAAGTAATATAGGGAAGCATCTACAGGACCTTGTAATAGGAAATGGTTTCATTAACTTTACAACCAAAGCACAAGCAGCAAAAGGAAAAATAGATAAATGGGACCTCCTCAAAATTAAAAACTTTTACACCTCAAGTTTGTCAAGAAAGTGAAAAGGCAGCCTATTCAATGGGAGAAAATATTTGGTAACCATCTATCTGATAGGGGCCTAATTTCCTGCATATATAAAGAAATCCTACACCTTGAAAATAAAAAGACAAACAAGCCATTTAAAAAGTGAGCAAGCCCCCTCTCAATTAGAGATGGAGCAGACATCATCATCCCAGAATCCTCAGGATTGGGGAATGAACTATGGACTAGAATGGACTTACTGGTACTCTACTATAGACATATTGTGATTCTAGCAATGGAAGAAATTACAACATTGATGTGGAACCAGTGGCCACTGGAAGCTCTGGGGGCAGTGAGAGGGAAAAACAGTTGTAATACAGGGGGCTTTTTCAGGACTTGGGAATCATCCTGAATGATACTGCAACAACAGATATAGACCATTTTATATCATCTCATAATATGCAGAACTGTGTGGGAGAGAGTTTAGACTACAAGGTAGAACTATAGCCCAGGCTCAGTGGCAATGCCCCAGAATGTGTTTATCAATTGCGATGAGTGTGCCAAACTAATGAAGGATGTTGTTTATGTGGGAAGGTGTGGGAGGTGTGGGGAGTGGGTCATTTGGGAATCCCTAAATTTTTTGTGTAACATTTACGTACTCTAAATATCTTTTTAAAAATTTTTTTAAAAATTATTTTTAAAAAATGGGCAAGTGATTTGAAGACACACTTCTCCTAAGAAGAAATAAAAATGGCTAAAAAGCACATGAAAAGATGCTTAATGTCACTACTATTAGGGAAATGCAAATCAAAACTACAAGGAGATATCATCTTACACCCATTAGACTGGCAGCTATTAAAAAAAAAACAGAAGACTGTAAGTGTTGGAGAGGATGTGGAGGAATGGGAACCCTCCTCCACTGCTGGTGGGAATGTAGAATGGTGCAACCATTGTGCAGGACAGTATGGTGGTTCCTCAGAAAACTAACTATAGAACTGCCATATGGTCCAGCAATTCCTCTGCTGGGTATATACCCAGAAGAACTGAAAGCAAGGACACGAACAGATTTGCACTCCAATATTCATAGAGGCATTATGCACTACTGCCAAAAGTTGGAATCAACCCAAATGGCCTTCAACAGATGAATGGATAAACAAATTGTGGTATATACATACAATGGAATATTACTCACTGTAAGAAGTATTAACACTTGGGATAACATGGATGAACCTTGAGATCCTTATATTGAGTGAAGAGAGCCAGGCACTGAAGGACAAATATTACATGATCTCACTGATATGAATTAAGCAAATTGAGCAGACTCATAGAGCAAGAGTCTGGAAGACTGGTTTTCAGGAAATAGAAAGGGAGAAGAAGGCTGTGAGCCAATGCCCATATGGGCAAAATCTATGATAAGGTGGACGTGTGTAGTTATGCAGTGGAGGGACATGACGGTGGTGAGGTGATACTATTGAGTTAGGCAGTGCAGGAATTTCAGGGGGGTAGCTTGGGGAGGGTTGGACTGTCCATGAAACTGGGAGGAGGGTTGGGGGAAGGAACAGGTGAACACTGGGGATTGGTGGGTATGTGGTTGAAACTACAATGTTGGGAATGCTCTTTTGGGAATAGGGCAAGGTAGGGTTACTGGTTTAGGGCATTGGATGTGGAGGGCATTCGGGACAGGGTTCACCAGGGGCAGGCTTCCAGGGAGTGTACCAATGTTCATCTTGATATAGTGTGTTATATCAGTGGGTAGAGACCCACATAATGAGCAGGAAGATGCTGGACTCCCATCCTGGGGAGGCCTGCTATGTTCTCAGATAGAGGGGCAGGAGTCTTTCGAGAGCATGGGCGGTGCCCATAGGGGAGGACAGACCAGTGTGTCAAGCCCTCGGTATTGTTGCAAGTAACTATGAATCTGGTCCGGCAAAGAGTGAAGCCTGGTGGTTGCCATAGGTCCCCAAGGGAGGGGGAGGGAGGAATAGAACAGATGGAATAGGCAGCATTTTGAGGGCGATGGAAGTGTTCTACATGATCTTGCAATGATGGATACAGGCATGTTAAGTTTCATCAAAATTTATAAAAGTGTATGGTCCAAAATGTAAACCACTGACCATGGTTGGTAGATATGTTTCAATATTTGTACATCAGTTGTAACAAATGTACCATTCACATACAAAATGTTATTAATAGGGTAAGGGGGAAAGGGGGGAGGATGTTGGATATATGGGAGTCCCTATATTCTGTATGTGGCTTTGCTGTGACCTAAACCTTCTTTGAAGACAAAATATAAAAAGTATGACATTGGGGGAATAAATGGAAGAAAATGTCACTGTACATACAGTACAACAGATCTTACAGTGATGAAAGGCAAAATGTCAAAAAAAAATTTATATTTTTTCATTATTTTTTATTATCCCAGTTTTTTTTATTTTTTTACTTTTTAAATTTTTTTGATTTTATTTCCTATTTTTAAAACTATCATTATTATTTCAGTTTCTTATTAATGTTATTTGACTATTTTATTGGTTTCATTTTTTAAGAAGTTTTGGATCACAAAAGGGTTACAACTGTGGCGGGGGAGGACCATCTGTGTGGGGTGTCAGTGAAGGAGGATATATAGGAGGAGGTTCACCTGGGCATACATATAAGGCATATAAACATGTTCAAATGTTCATGGGGCATTGTCACAGTGGGTGGAGATTCACACAATAACCAAAAGAATATTGAATTCCCATCCTGGGGAGCTCTGCCACATTCTCTGATGAAACAGCATGAATCCCCCAAGTACAGAGGCAATCGCCATTGAAGGAAGATGGTCCATTGACGGGTCCTTGATATTGACTGTGCTTATGAACTTTACTCTTGAAATTGAAACTTAGCATACCATTATAGGGTCCCTAAGTGTTACCTCCTGAGAGCCTCTTTGTTGCTCAAATGTGGCCTCTCTATAAGCTGAACTCAACATATAAATGCAATAACTACTCCCCAGTGTGGGACATGACTCCCAGGGACGAGCCTCCCTGCACCAAGGGATTACTACCAAGCACCAACTAGCAATGCAACTGGAAAAAGAGCTTGACCAAAAGGGGGAAAAGGTAAAGACAAATGAGTTTATATGGTTAAGAGACTTCAAAGTGAGTCAGGAGGTCATTCCAGAGGTTATGCTCATGCACGTCTCAGCAGGATCTCATTGACTGCCAAATTAGACACTACCCCAAAGAGCAGGCTCCTGAGGGCTCCTGATACACCCAGGCACTTTGGTCAGGGTAGAGAGTTCAAGTTTGGTGTCTTGCCAGTGGACCCTACTTTGGGGTTTGTGCACCCCAATGTGAGAGAATTGGAATCAGTTGTGGCATCCCTACACATGGCTCTTTGGTCCCTTCTATTTGAACCTATAGTTGGTGCTGGAGTTGGTAGGTGTACATCCAAGAGACTTAAATCTTTGGACTGTCCATGTGCCAGCTGGACCCTGAGCCTCAATGGGGTTGCAACACCTACTCTCCAGTTCATTGGACTGACCCCAGGACAAATAACAAGGAGGTGATGATGGACAACCACCATACCAAGGAACCGAGAGAGTCTACAACTGCAAGCAAGAGTCCTATCCATAGGCCATATGGGACTGAAGCCCCCTCTCAATTAGAGGTGGAGTGGGCATCACCATCCCATAATCCTCAGGACTGGGGGATGAAGCATGGACTAGGGTGGATTTACTGATATTCTACTATAGACTTATTGTGATTCTAGCAATGGAAGAACTTTTATCATGGATGTGGAGGCAGTGGCCACTGGAGGTTCTGAGGTCAGGGAGAGGGAAAACAGGTGTAATATGAGGGTATTTCAGGACTTGGGAATTGTCCTGAGTGACACTGCAATGACAGATACAGGTCATTACATATCTTGCCATAACCTACAGAATGTGTGGGGAAAAGTGTAAACTACAATGTAAAGTATAATCCATGCTTAGTGGCAATGCTCCAAAATGTGTTCCTCAATTGCAATGAATATACCACACTAATGAAGGATGTTGTTAATGGGGGGAAATGTGGTTGGTGTGTGGAGCGGGCATATGGGAATCCCCTATATTTTTTATGTAACATTTATGTAATCTAAATATCTTTTTAAAATATTAAAAAATTAAAAAAAGAACACCCAGAAGGGGAGGAGGTCTATTTCAAAGGGGTTAGAGGGGGTGAGCACTTAAGACTTCCGTAAACTATAAGGGAATTCCTAAGACCTCTAGCCAGTACAAGCTCATGAGAAGAAGACTCATAGCACTGGGTCCAGGAAGGCTTAGATAAGACAAAGAGTGTCCTGCACTTCCCATTTACCTAGAATTGATCTTCTTAATAGGAGGGCTAAGATTTGAAGGAGACCACCACCCAAAGCAGAGCCAGTTTGCAAAAAAAGTGTGAAAGGTGCTTTTCACCTTGGTTTGTTTGTTTTTTGTTAGCTCCTGACATTCAAGAAAATCTCTGTCATATCACTAGCTGTATACAAACATAAAGGATAGCCCAGGGAATAACAAAGGATTACAAGAAACAGAAAATAACAGCCCATCCAAAGGAACAAGATAAAAATCCAAAAACCACACTTTGGATTTATATGAGAGAGAATTTAAAATAATTATCTTCAATATGCTCAAGGAGATAAAGGAAAACATAGAGAAAGAACTAAAGGATACGAGGAAAAACTGAATGAATAATATGGACTCTCTCCAGAGAAATACTGGAGATGAAGAGCACAATAACTGAAATTAAAAATTCCCTAGACAGTTTCAACAGCAGACTGTAGGTGATAGAAGAAAGAGTCAGTGGACATGAAGACAGGACAACTGAAATTATTCAGGCTGAGGAGCAGAAAAAGAAAATAAAAAAGAATGAACAGAGAATAAAAGACCTCTGGGGAATCATCCAGGATACACATTATGGGAGTTCCAGAAGGAGAAGAAAGAGAGAAAGGGGAAGAAGGAATGTTCAAAAAATAATGGCAGAAAACTTCCCCCAGTTTAACTAAAGACATAAATATGTACATTCAAGAGCCCAACAACCCCCAAATAGGATAAATTCAAAGAAAACCATGCCAAGACACACGGTACTCAAATTTTCCAATGCAAAATACAAAGAAAGCATTCTGAAAGTTGCAAGAGAAAAGCAACAACTTATGTACAAGGGAATTCCAATAAAATTAAATGCCAATTTCTCATCAGAAACCATGGAGGGAAGAAGGCAGTGGTATGAAATATTTAAAGTACTGAACGAAAACAACTGTCAACCAAGAATTTTATACCCAGCAAGACTTTCTTTCAAAAATAAGGGATTAATACATTCCCAGATAAAAGCTGAAGGAAACTGTCAACAATATCCTTGCCCAGCCAGCCATTCTAAAAGAATTTCTTTATACTGAAAGGAGAGGACACTAGACAATAGATCAAAGCAGCATAAAAAAATACCTTCAGTAAAGATAACCACATGGGTAATTATAAATTCCAGCACTGTTGTCTTGTATTATTATGTAACTCTATTTCTTCAAACAGAAGCTTAAATACAAATACATAAAAAGTGTGATAAATTTGTGGTCTTGGACATAGACTATATGAAGATATAATTGGTAACAGGTACCCAAAAAAGGTGGGGAGAGAAAGGGTATAGGAACACTGTATGTGTATGATACTGAACATAAATTGGTATCAAATCAAATATGACTGTTACAGATTTAGGATGTTAAACTTTAACTCCATGGTAAACAAAAAGAAAATATGTGAAAAATTATACTCAGAAAAAAATGAGAATGGTATCAAAATAGTACAATACAAAAAGCCAAATAAATATGGAAGCAGGCATTAACAGAAAAACCGAGGATCAAAACAGTATGACCTACAAACACAAAAGAGCAAAACACCAAAAGAAAGTCCTTCATTATCAGTAGTTACATATAAAGTCAAAAGGTGGAGGTTGGCAGAATGGACAAAAAAAATAACCAAATGATATTCTATTTACAACAGGCTCACTGTAAATTCAAAGACATAAGTAGGTTGAAAGTAAAAGGATGGGAGGAAAGTATATCATGCTGGTAGTAACCAAGAGAGACGGGGTAGCCATACCATTATCAGATAAATTAGACTTTAAGTTAAAAATTGTTACGTGGGACAAAAGAGTAATTATATACTGATAAAGGGGTCAATTCAACAGGAAGACATAACAATTATAAATATATATACACCCAACAGCAGAGCACCAAAATATATGAAATATTGACAAATTTTAAGGGAAGAATAGACAGTTCTACATTACTAGATGATTTCAATACACCATTTTAACTAATGGACAGAACATCTAGACAGAAGATCAATAAGGAATCAAGACGTGAATAGTACTCTAAACCAGCTGTATCTAACACATATATATAGACACTTCACCCAACAGCAGAAGAATACAATTTTTCTTGAGTGCACATGGATCATTCTCGAGGACAGACCACACGTTAGGTTACAAAACAAGTCTCAATAAATTTAAAAAACATATAAATCATGTATCTTCTATGACCACAATGGAATGAAGCTAGAAATCAATAATGGAGGGAGAAACAGAAAATTTTAAAATATGTGGAAATTGAACAATGCACTCTTAAACAATGGGTCAAAGAAGAAATTGCAAGGGAAGTTAGGAAATATCTTGAGGTGAATGAAAATGAAAACACAACATACCAAAACTTATGGGGTGCAGCAAAGACAGTGCTGAGAGGGAAATTTATAGCTCTAAATGCATATATTAAAAAAAGAGAAAGATCTCAAATCAGAGACCTTACCTCAAAACTAGAGGATCCTGAAAAAGAAAAAACTAAACCCAAAGTGAGCAGATGGAAGAAAATAAAGATTAGAGCTGAGATAAATGATAGAGAATTTTTAAAAATAAAGAATCAACAAACCCAAAAATCAGTTCTTTGAAAAGATCAATAAAATCAACAAACCCTTAGCTAGAATGATGAGGAAAAAAAGAGAGGAGAAACAAATAAAAATCAGATGTGGAAACGGGGCTATTAATACCAACCCTACATAAATAAAAAGGACTATAAAAGGATACTATGAACCAATGTACATGAACAAATTGGATAACCTAGATGAAATGGACACATTCCTAGAGACACACAAATTACCTACATTGACTCAAAAAGAAATAAAGGATCCCAAAAAAACAGTATGTAGTAAAGGGATTGAATCAGTAAGCAAAAACCTCCCAACAGAAATGACATCATCAACATGGCAGCATAAGACATCCCCTGGAAAAGTCTCTCCCTGAAACAATTAATAAAAGGACACATCCCACTGGCTTGGCCCTCTGGAGAATGACAGACATAAGAGAATGATTCTACATACAAACACTAAATCCAAGAAAAAGAAACACCAAATAAAAAGGATAAACAGAAACTGAGAGTTTGTTACCAAATGACCAGACAAGAATTGCTAAAGGGAATTCTTCAGATTGAAAGGAAAAGACTGGAGAGAGTGGCTTGGAGCAATGTGAAGATGTGAAGATCATCAGTAAAGGTAACTAAATGGGTAAATGCAAAACCCAATAGTACTGTATCCTCAATATAATTCTACTCTTTAATTCCTATAAGAGAATACAATTTATTAAGATTGATATTTCCTGATAATGGACACACAAAGTATAAAGAAGCAATGTGGGACAAAAATAACATAAAAAGAGGAAACAGAGGGATATGAGAGCAGAAAATGTGTATGCTACTGAAGTTGGTAACTTTTCAAATTAGTAGCATATAGACTTAGGTTGTGGAATACAAACCCTAGAGTAACCACTAAAGTAGTATTTACAAAACATACAGAAATGGAAATGACAAAGGGATCAGTCTGATACATCACAAAAAATCAACTATACAGAAAAGGAGGCTGCAATAAAGGAAAGAGAGACAAAAAAAGGTAGAAGACATAAAAGACAAAAAGGACAAAATGGCTGAAGTACGTACTACATTTATAAAATAACTCTGAATGTTAATGGATTAAACTCCCTAAGCAAAAGGTATAAATTGGCAAAATGGATAACAAAGCACAAAGACTCACCTTAGACTCAAAGACACGGAAAAAGTTAATCCATTCACATAGTAACCAGAAGAGAGATGGAATAGCTATAGTAATAATGGACAATTAGACTTTAAGTCAAAAACTGTTTTAAGAGACAAAAAAGGACACTATGTTTTAGTAAAAGGGTCAATCCACCAAGAAGAAATAAGAATCATAAATATTTATGCACCTAACCACAATGACCCAAAACACTGGGTGACTGCAAATACTGACAAAACTGAAGAGAGAAACAGACACCTCTATAATAATAGTTAAGACTTCAATATACCACTTTCATCAATAGATAGAACATCTATACAGAAGATCAATAAGGAAACATAGAACTTAAATATGATAAATGAACTAGACCTAACACACAGAACACTGTACCCCAAAACAGTGGCATACACATTCTTCTCAATTGCACATGGATCATTCTCCAGGATAAACAACATGTTGTGTCACAAACCAAGTCTCAATAAATTTTAAAAGACTGAAATAATACAAAGCTTCTTCTCTGACCACATTGGAATGAAGCTGGAAGTCATTAACAGGCAGAAAACTGGAAAATCCACAAATACATGGAAGTTAAACAACACTCTTAAACAATCAATGAGTCAAAGAAGATATTACAAGGGAAATTAGTAAATATCTTGACATGAATGAAAATGAGGACACAACAATCAAAGCTCATGGGAGGCAGCTAAGGCAGTGTTCAGAGGACTATTATAGCTCTAAATGCTTATGTGAAATAAAGAAGAAAGAGCTGAAATCAAAGACTTAAACGCATACCTGCAGGAAATAGAGAAAAAACAGCAAACTGAACCCAAAGCAAGTATAAGGAAAGAAATAACAAAGATTAGAGCAGAAATAAATTAAATGGAGAATTAAAGAAAAATAGCATTAACAAAACCAAAAGTTGGTTCTTTGAAAAGATCAATAAAATGGACAAACCTTTAGATAGACAGAAAAAGGGAAAAAGAGAAAGGATGCAAATAAATAAAATCAGAAATGAGAGGGGGACATCACTATGGACCCCCCAGAAATAAAAAGGACTACAAGAAGATACTATGATCAACTGTATGCCAATAAAGTAGACAACTTAGATAAAACTGACAAATTCCTAGAAACACACAAACTACACTGACTCTAGAAGAAATAAAATAAAAGAAATAAAAGATCTCAAACCAATTACAAGTAAAGAGATTAAATCGGTCATAAAAATCTCCCAAAAAAGAAAAACCCAGGACCAGATGGCTTCATAGGTGAATTCTACCAAACTCCCATGAAGAATTAACACCAATACTGCTCAAACTCTTCCAAAAAATTCAACAGGATTGAACACTACCTAACTCATTTCATGAGACCAACATAACCCTAACACCAAAGCCAGATAAAAATACTACGAGAAAAGAAAATTACAGACCAATTTCTCTTATGAATATAAATGTAAAATCCTCAACAAAATTCTAGCAAACTGAACAGAACAGCACATCAAAAGAATTATACACTATAATCAAGTGGAACTTACTCCAGGTATACAAGGGTGGTCCAGCATAAGAAAATCAATTAATGGAATACACCACTTTAACAGAACAAAGGGATTTAAAAAAACACAAGATAATCCCAATTGAGGCATGTGGCCATTTGAAGCTAGGTGGATCCTTAGAGCTAATCCATTCCTGGGTGTGTAAACTTATTGTAGATGAGACATTTTGATTAGATCACTTCAGTGGGGCCTGACTTGGGGTGGATCTTAATCTTTTTACTAGAATCCTTTATAAACAGAGGAATAAAAGCCTAGACATTGAAAAAAGCTGCAGAGACAGAGAAACCCCAAGAGGCTGAAAGAGAGGTTCCTGAGGCTGGAGACTGTAATCAGCAGAGCACAGAGGCACAGAAAGAGGCCTCTGAGAGTCTGAAAGAGACAAAGCCTGGAGGAGAGCAGGGAGACCAGTCATATGCTTGACTGCCCACAGCTGAGCTTAGGGAGAAATAATCCTGGAAGAGAAGGCAGAGACCAATATAGGAGCCATTATGCCCTGCCACGTGCCTGATCACCAAAGCTGCAACTTGGTGAGACAGGGTCTCTTGATGATGCCTTAATCTGGACATTTTCACAGCCTCACAACTGTAAGCTTTTAACCTAATAAATTCCCATTGTAAAAGCCAACACATTTCTGGTATGTTGCATTGGCAGCACTAAGCAAACTAAAACAACACAGAAAATGCATTTGATAAAATCCAGCACCACTTCTTGATAAAAACACTTTTTTTTTTTTTTTTTT
>JAQZBX010095762.1:0-11878 GCA_029593785.1 Cabassous unicinctus
AAAAAAAAAAAAAGAACTACACACCGGCACAACATGACAAAAAGTGTGTATATATTCTACTGCTTGGCAATAAACAAATTGGGCAACTTTCATTTCCTGGATATGCAAATTTTCAGATACAAGTTAAGATTAAGGCTTTTATCTTGAGAAGTACACCTGCTAAGAATAACTCAAAAACTTAGGTTATCTTCAATGCTATCAGCAGCAAAGATGCAAAGACATTTCTTTGACCTTTGATATTATCCAATAAGAACTTTTCACAATAGTACTACCTGACAAATACTACATTTTACAGTTTGCAAAAGCCCTCAATCTCATAATAACCCTGTAAATTAGCAGGCAATGCAGACAGAATTAATCTCCTCCATTCTACAGAAGAGGACCCTAAGAGGTTAATATTACTTGTCCAAAACCACCCAATTACCACTGGAACTCAGATGATTTCCAGGCCTTTGCACTATACCACATATGCCAAAATGGAGCTATTGTCATAATGCCCCTGTGAATTTTAGATAAAAATGGGAAAAATAGTTAAACACATTTCCCAAAGCTTAGCTAGATAAAAACCTGACCTGATCATAAATCAAGCCTACCAATTACCTACCTGCCCAGCTATTGGGATGGATCACTGGAAGAAGGGCAATAAATTTAAGATTATATTTCAGCAAAGATAAACCAGGATCATAGCCAGATGTTTCCTAAACTATACAGAATTCAGAGTTCTAAACATAATGGTCATAGGTGTAGGTCAGACTTTTTAAAAACATGGGGGAAAAAAAATGAGGGGAAAAGTTCTGATCTTCGGACACAGTCGCGAACACCTAAGTGTCTTACAATTTTAAACAGAGCTTAGACACATAACAAAACCAACATAATTGGCTTCCTCCCTATCAGCACATATTTACTAGTTGGCATGCCAGCAAGCTCTATTTTCAGCAACTAACAGATCCTTGACTTTTCAAGTTCCCCAATGGGGGGGGGGCAGGGAACTTTCACTTTGCCTTTGATTTTTCTTATGTTCTGCCAAATGCTAACTTCACTTGAGAAAGAAAGCCAATTTTCTGGAGACTTAGAACTAACATATCTCAATGGTAGAGGGAAGGACAAAGTTTAGGAAACTTTCATGTAAATCTAAATGAGAAAACATAACAACAAATGGTCTTAAGTAGGATGACCATAGGAAAATTCCCACTTATGCCTATTCTCCCAGTAATCAGCACCCCTTTCTTTCAAAGTGCCCTGATTTCAGTAACAAATTATCATGATGACCCCTTTTATTATTATGGTAGTTGTTAAAACAATTTAGTAAATTTAAATGAGCTTCTGAAATTGTTCCTAGAAGCAATTTCTACTATGGAGATTAGCTGCTGTGCTCAAACTACAGTTATTCTGGCAACCCAATTTGACAACTTGGATATATCTGTTTTTAACTGTACTAAACTGATGATCACTTCAAACAGTAAAAACTATTTTTTGTTGCTCTTCCTCACTACTCCTTAACGCAGGGGTTCTTAATCTTTTTTGTTCCATGGACCCCTTTGCCAGTCAGGTGAAATGAATACCACTGTAATTTATTTACTGCATACATTCATAAGTGAAGGAAAAGCTAAAATTCAGTTAGAGGTCAGAGAAAATAAAGATAACAAGTTGATTTTTTTCAATTCAAGCTCATGGACCCCAGCCAGGTGAAAAGATTACCACTGTAATTTATTTTCTGCATACATTCATAAGTGAAGGAAAAGCTAAAATTCAGTTAGAGGTCAGAGAAAATAAAGATAATAAGTTGATTTTTTTCAACTCAAGCTCATGGACCCCTGGTTAAGAACCCCTGCCTTAATGGATGCTGACAACTATCAGAGGCTACTATTTGGAACATTTATAAATCATCAGCCAAGCTTTTCACTCCTAAAGGTTTTATGATCACTTCATTAACTTAAACCCCACATTCGGTAAGGAAAAAGGCATTAAAAAAGCAATTTACAGAAATGCATGGCAGCAATCATACACCAGTACAAACATTATGATAAACCATGGTTTTTAAAGAAGGTGGTCATGGAAACTGTATGTAAACACACATTCTGCAATTACCTAAACACCTCATTCTAACTGCATTCACTATGCCTTCAGGTGGAATTTATATTTTATCTCCTATTTATTCTTTACAATACCAGTCAAGTCATAAAAGTCAAGACCTATCAGGTTTATTGGAAATAACTGCTGAAGAAAAACAAGCATACCCCCAAATGGCACCACCTTGGTTACACAAAGGTCTTTTGTCAGTGGCTAAAGGTGACCAAGAGAGACAAATTCTGGCTGTGCCATTTACTAGCCATCTAGCCATGTAATTATGGGGGGTGGGAAGAATCACTAAATCTTGTCAAATTCCGTTTCCTGAACCATAAAATGCAAGTTAACACTCTACCTACCTCAACGACGTTAATACAGAATAAGTAAAAACTCTTGTGCAATGGTCTGTGAACTGTGAAACACAATATAAATACAGTATTACATAATGTAAGGTTAAAAACTTAACCTTTAACCTTTGCTTGCCATTGTTTATACTCACACACATAGTTTTCTAGAGATGTAATAGGTAAAAAAAATCCTGCAAAATCTTAGAGCCTGTTTTTTTTTTTTAAGGAGGTACTGGGGATTGAACCCAGCATCTCGTACATAGAAAGCCGGCGCTCAACCACTTGAGCTACATTCACTCCCCCTGTATTCTTTTTAACAGCCATGCTTTTTCAGATCACCTTCTTAAAAATTATTTAAAACTCATCTTAAGGTTAAATATATTAATTTACCTTTAACCAAGCTATAAAACAATTATGGAAAGCATACTTGTTTGTACAGACCGTCCATGTGCAAGGTTGTACTTACTGAATCCAAAATTTGCTCCGCTTACTACTTGGCCTAAGTGTTCTTCCCCATACCAGAGAGTACAAATTGAGACTTTTGTCATATAAAGGTGAAAAAGCATGCCTAGGAAATGTCCACAATAAGGCCCCCACCATTCACCAACTACAATAAGCTACAGGTGGGGCTCTGGTGTTTTAAAAGGACAGTTCTCAAGTAACCGATTCAGAAGAGATGCACTCCTGGTGTTGATGCATTCATCATACAGAATGGGAACCAAAAGTGACCATCAAAAACTTACACACACCCCCGCCCCCACTCGAACCAATCTTCACAGGAGTAAATGAGTTAAGAACCGGCAACTACCGCCACAAGCCCAAATGTAGTTTATTGACCCTTCTACTCTCTCAAAATGGGAAAAGCAGCCTTTGTTTCCCTCTGTATTTCCTTTTCTAAAAGTACTAATGTGGTTCATATATAGGAGAAGGTTAAGATTTGGTTCAGAGTTCAGGAAAGAGATGAAAGGACTTGCTTTATATGACTGATCACTAATGACATACAAATTGACTTGTTACAGTGATGGACTAGGTAAATCTTCAAGGTGAACAGTCTTAGCCCCAAACTTCAATCCTTCCTATCTACAACCCAAAATCACCCTTTTTCTGAAAACAGCTTGGCTCTTCATCTAATACCATTAAACAATCCCTATAAATTGACTGCAATTCCCAAAGATAGAGTTAAATGAGAAACGAAACTACAAAGTTTAGACATTAGGTTCAACACAGCATACAAAAGATAGGGATACTTCAAAGGACAGAAAGAAAAGTGAGAAGTGCTGTTGTAAAGCCAAGTTTATATCCAAGTACCCCCAAACCAAATCATTCAAATATACTTTTCAACTTCTTCCACTCACCATGCCTGATATATATATATACACACATATATTTTTTGGTGACATTGCCCTCAATAAAAAAAAGGTATGCATCTGTGGACACAGGCACAGACTGATCCCTGGTGACAGTCTTCTTCCTTTCCGTTGAAACCCTAGCCTATGCCCCCAACAGTCACAGCAGTTCTAAACCACCTTTGCAGATAGTAATTTCCTCTCCATTAAGCCCTTGAAGGGGACACCTAACATTTAAACAATGTAACAATGTGGCTCCATCAAGAGTCCTATGTCAAATAATCAATACAGGCCTTGGTCAAAAATCCTCAGCACTCAATCCCAAAAAATATGATTATCACTAAACTATCCTTTATTTGGAAGCTACAATCATGAGCTTCCAGATCAGTTTTCAAAACGATTTTTTTTTTTTTTTTTTTTTTTTTTAATTAAAAGAGCGTTCCTAGAGATCCTTTTTGGTTATCACAGCATATTTACTCAGAGTCTAAATCCCTAGAGAACGGAGAGCATTCAGAAATAATTTAAACTTTCCTCCCCCCAAGGGCACTGGTAGATTAAAAGCGGAAACTATTTAGGGGGAGGGGAGGGGCTAAGAGGGAGAGGGGAACTTCCATTGCAAGCACACCTTCATTTGTTTGAATTTTAAATACCAAAATAAAGACAAATCTGACCTTGAGCTGTACTTCCCATCTTATTCCCTCCCCCTCCCGTGAGGAAACTTGCTCAATACAAGTATCAATTTAAGGACTTAGTAGATGAAATTTAGTGCAATATCTTTCCTAAATCTGAGTGCTAGCCGCCTTTCTACCTAATTTTCAAATGCCCAAATCCTAATTTCTAATGATACACTGGAGCTAGCCCTGAGGCTGTTCACATAACCAAACTGGAAAGCAAGGGCCCTACCAACATTTGGAAAAATGAGTAGTTTATAAGTAAGTAAGAGAAGAAATCCAAAGATCAACCACACTTGATTCCTACCATGTCTGACCTCATCCCCAAAAAAGCATCAAAAAAAAAAAAAAATTCTGCACAGGAACCACATACGATTTTTTTCTGTTTTTATAACACTATAGTTTAATGAATGTGAGAATAACTCAAGGACCTAGATCCACAATTTTGTGGTGGGTGATTAAATCTAAAAAGCTGCTGCCTGGGACTGACTGGACAGACACAATGGACATTTCGATAAAGTTCTCAAAAATGACTTAACCTCTCAGGAGCAAGGAAGCAGTGGACGGAGAAGAGGAACTATTCAGATCTGCACATAAAAACACTTATTTTAAACGCAAGAGAGAAAATAAAATAATGGGATCTCCTATGTTCATAATTCAAAAACCCAAGCCTCAGCTGAGTACCTGGAACAGGTTAAGATTTCCAATAAAGTACCAACAAGCACTGCGATCCTGGGAAGTCAACCAAAAATGCAGCTATTATATATTATTTGAAATAATTTTACTCTTCTACATAAAGTCTTTCCATTTATCATAATGGTGCATGTGAAGAGGAAAACCACCATTTCTACAAACTGGTAAACTAAGGCACAAGAAAGGTTAGAACTCAGAGTCACGATGTCATAGCTTCCTCTTTAAGGTTCTATCCACCGGAGCCCACTGCTCTTGGAGCCAGAAAGAGATTACTATAACTTCGAGCTCTTCTAGGTTAAGTCTGAAGAAAAGGTGCGTGTGTGAGGTTTTCTGGACCTCCCCAGAACAAGCAGGCGAGGTTGAACGTAAAACCCAAAATCCTTCACTACAAGGTGTGACGGCCTACGGGAAGGGAATCCGATCGCAGCATCTCAGTTTGCCTCCGCCCAAGGATGAACAGCAGTGATTCCCACTCTCCCTCCACCCACCCGTACCAAGACTATCCCCCACCCCAAGCCCAAAGAAGCCCTCCGCTCGCAAGGGTTCTCCTTTGTGAGTCTCCACAGCCGCCGCCCCACATTGGGCCTCCAGGGAAAAGCCACCGCCCCCACCCGCCATATTTCCCTGAAAGGCAGCCGCGCTACAGTTCCCGGTCTCCACTATCCCCCATGTGGCGGGCACTTCTTCCCCATCAACCCACCCAACTATTCTCCATATCCCCAGACCGTCCCAGAAGCTTCCTCGTCTGGAATCTGCACCCGGCCATCTCCTCTCCCTCCCCCGCCCCAGGACTCGCCCTCCCCCAGCCGCCATTTTACAACCAACTCCTCCACCCTATCGCCTCAGTCTCTTGGCCCACGAGTGGTTGCAACGGAAGACACCGAAGGGGTCTAATTCCTGCGTCTGGAGCTTCTTACCGCTCAGGGAGCCTACTGGCCATTTCCTCCTTCCCGAATCCACCTCCCCGGGTCAGGCCCGGAGACGATGCCGCCATTTTGTCTCCTGCTCCCGGCTCTGTGGGCGGCGGCAGAGGGTCCGAGAATCCCAGCCCCCAGGTGCGCCCCCCAACTCACCGTCGTATCGCTCAGCCTGCTCCGCCAGCTTCGCCTGGTACACCAGATCCTCCCGATCATCCATAGCGGCTGCGGCTTCGGCAGGGTCTGCGCGACGGATGAAAGCGGATAGCGTCTCGAACTCGCTCAGCCTCTCGCTCCGCGTCCGGACAGCAAAAATGGCGGCGTCTCAATCCGGGACTTCCGCCTGCGCACGCGGACAACTGCTCAGCTCTATGGCAACCGCTCCCTGGCAACTGGCGCGGGGGGCGGGTCCTGGAGCTCCGCGCTCGAAGAGGCTGGAACCCGCGAGACGCTCCGCCCCCATGGGCTCCGCGGGCGCCGGAGCGCGGAGACTGGAACCGTGACTGAGGGGAGAGAGAGCGGCCCCGAGCTAGCGAGGGCAGCCAGGAGAGAGCGAGCGAGCGAGCCTGGGCCACGACTGTGGGCCCACGCCTGGACTGCGGGCAGAGAAAGGGCGAGGCTGTAATGGTTTTTGTCAAGGCATGCCTCGCTCATGAAGTCAACTGGCTCCCTTCTACCTTACCCCTGTTCTTTCGACCATACCCAGTCCTAGGCCTTTTTCAGAACTTTTAGTCCTGGATTAAATTATTGGGCCCTTCTATAGGGAATTCCAGTTTTCACAATTCATCTTCCTCGCACTTTCCAATCTTTTTCTTCTCCTCCCCTTTAGCCTTTTTCTGCTAAGGCCCGCCATGGATAGGAGCAGGGAAGTAGGTAAGCCTGCTTTGGGTTGCAAAGTGCTGAAGAGTTGGACCAAGAAAAAAAATTTGAGATTGAGGGAGTAAAAAGACCTGTCAATGGTCATTGCTTGGTGCTGGCAGCTGTCTTGCTTGTTTTGCTTTCCAATAGATTCCCAGTTCCTTGTACTCAATAAATATCTGGGAAAAGAGTAAACTTAGGTAACTAGAACATAAGCTATAGGGTGTGTTCTGCAGTCGATGTAGAATAAAAAGTAGTTTGGAGGGGAAGTGGGTGTGGCTCAGTGGATAGAGCCCCCGTGGATAGAGCCCCCGTTTACCATATGAGAGGCCCTGGGTTCGCTTCCCGGTGCCTCCTTGTGAGGGCACGCCGGCCTGAGCGGTGCCCTGGGCTGATGCGGCAAGACCTCACAGCAAGGGGGAGATAAGCAGACACAGAGAAGACACGCAGCGAATGGACACAGCAGCACAAGCAGCAAGGGGGGGATAAATAAATAAAATAAATAAATCTTAAAAAAAAGTAGTTTGGAGCCAAATTATGGAAGGCCTTGGATGACAAGCTAAGACATTTGCATCTCACTCTGTGGACACAAGGGACTATTGATGATTTTTCATGGAGGGATAACACTATCATAGGTATAATTTAGAGAGATTAGTAGGCATTATATGACGATTATAAGGTATGTTTGACTATTACAATAATCCAGGCAAAAGGTAGCATTGAGAATAGGAAAGAAAGGGTAAATAGGAATGGCGCTAGAGAGGTAGAAGCCCCAAGAGTTCATAGTTGAGGGCATGTGATGTTGTGAGGGGAAAAAAAAATCAAAACTTACTTATCTGGGAAGCAAATGTGGCTCAAGCGATTGAGCTCCCGCCTACCATATGGGAGGTCCCCAAAGTGACACAACAAGAGACAAGGAGGAAAACATAATGAGAGACAACAAAAGCAGGGAGCAGAGGTGGCTCAAGCAATAAGGCACCTTCCTCCCACATGGGAGGTCCTGGGTTCAGGTCTGGTGTCTCCTGAAAAAACAAACAACAAGCAAAACAAACAAAAAAAACACCTCAGGGAAGTCAATGTGGCTCAATGGCTGAACACCAGCTTCCCAAATATGAGGTCCAGGTTCATTCCCCAGTACCTCAAAAAAAAATATATATATATATGGCACATGTTGATTCTGAGGTGCCCAAGGATCACTCAAGTAGAAATACTCAGCATGGACTTGGAAAAGGGGACTAGAGTTCTAAACAGAACGGAGGCTGCCATGAAAGCAGCTATAGTGTTTGAATGTAGAAGAGCACACCAAGCACAAAATCTTGGAGAATACCTATATTGAAAAGGTAGGTGAGGGAAGCAGATGTGGCTCAAGTGATTGGGCTTCTGCCTACCACATGGGAGGTCCCAGGTTCAGTTCCTGGTGCCTCCTAGAAAAGGCGAGCTGGTGCGACAGGCAGGTGCGGCGAGCTGATGCAACAAAAGAGACACAAAGAGGAAAGACAATGAGAGACACAACAAACCAGAGAGCTGAGGTGGCTCAAGTGATTGAGTGCCTCTCTTCCACGTGGGAGGTCCCAGGTTCAATTCCCGGTGCCTCCTAAAGAGAAGACAAGAAGATGAGCAGACACAGAGAGCACACAGTAAATGGACACAGAGAGCAGACAGTGACTGCAAACAACGAGGTGGGTGGGAATAAATAAATAAATAAATCTAGCCCTAATTCTATGACTAAATAAATGTGTGACCTTCAGCATGTCATTTCAGCTCCATGAGCATCATGTTCATCTGCAAAGTGAAGGAACAGGATTTGCTGGACTCTAGCATTCTTTCCAGCCCTATAGGACACATCACCGCTGTTAAGGCCATGCTCTCTGGACTCTTTGGGTTCAACAGCTACTTAATAGCCTCTCCTATGGAGGCAAATCACTCGCCTTCTTTAAGCCTCAGTTTTCTCACCTATAAGATGGGAATATTTTCCTCACACAAATGAAAATTAAGTGGGAGACTACATGAAAAGTGCTTGAAACTCAATGAATGTTACCTATTTTTATTAATGTTTCTATGGTTCAAGCTTGAGTGAGAAACAGAAGTTAATGTCATAAAATACAAGTGAGAAGAGTTTCAAAAATAAGGGGTGGTCAATAGTGTTAAATTCTTCAGAGACATCCAACAAGATAAACACTGAGGAAAAGCCATTGGATGTAGTGATTAGGTAGGTAGTGATTTTCAAGAGCAGCTTCAAAAGGCTGCATTTGGTTGAGTCTCAAGGAAGGCAAGGAAGTAGAAGGGGTAAGTATAAAACTTTCTGGAGAAACATAGCAGTGAAGCAGTAGAGGATGAGAGTGGTAATTTGAGAGAAAAGAAAGAAAACGAAATTGTGAGTGGCCAATAAGAGTAACCACATAATGTTGAGCCACGGGTTAAATCTACATGTTCACATATCCCACCCACCCTACAAGCCTGCTCTGTTGCTCGGTCGACTACTGGGCTGTCAGGGACACACAGAAATTAAGAGTAGGTACCCTTTTTACCCACTGGGTCTTCTCTCCTTGCAGGGCACTCAACAGTGTCTCCCCAGACTAGCAAGAATCTCTCCGGAGGTGCCTCTTCATAAGGAACTGCTGAGAAGGCAGAAATCTTAAACCTAGATTGATTCTCGGGCTGTACTGCTTGTTCTCTAAGTAAGCAAAGCTAAAAGGGACAGAAATTGTTTACAGGGCATCAAAAATATAAACAAACTTTTTTTGATATAGCACCAGGGATTATAAGCATATTAAAAAACAAACGGGGAAAAAACGTGGCTCTATCAGCAGGTCATTAGGTCACACCTTCAAGTACAAGTCTCCAAACTTTACAGAAGAATTAGCTTTAATAGAAATAAGAGCTCACTTGACCTGTCTGGAGTAGAGTATCCACGGATCCATGGCAGTGTACCAAAGCACTGGGAGAAGGAAATACGATGTTTAAAAATATGATTAGTCATTGCTCCCAGGAGCTTGCAAGTTATTGCACTGTCACATGAAAAATTTTCACAATATATGGTTAAGTGTAGACATCAAGAAATAAAATTACATATTTAGTATTGTGCATTGTTAAAAATACAATCATACTTAGAAAAGAATCAGAAAAATACATCAAAACAAATACGTTTTGTTTAGGTAACAGGACTATAAGTGTTTAATTTTCAACTTTTTACTTTTTGCATTTTCATAAATGTCTTTATCATGTATTACTTTTATGGGATAAAGAGGTGAAATAAAAGAAATAAAAATGACCATATACTACATTATTGTTCTGCAGATTGCTTTTTTCATTTAATATATCATGAATACCTTTCCACTGATACTTACAAAGCTACTTTATTCTTTTTAATAACTTTCAAATATTTTGTAGTCCTATAATCGTTTCCTTTTGTGCTATCTGAAAGTCTTCCAGACATCCAACAGTGTAAAAATATCTGCCTATACTTCCTTCTTGTTCTCTTTTAGTTTTGCTTTTAACATTTAGATGTTTAATCTGTTTAAATTGTGTGTGTTGGGAAGTTAGCGATCTTTAAAAATATCAGTAGTCCTATTAGGACTATTTAATTTGAACCATTAAAAAATATCTATTTCTCAACTAATTTGAAATGCCATTTTTATTATGTACCAAATTTTCTTATATGTCTGGTTCCAGACTATCTCTATTTAGTTTCACTGATCTGTTTCTCTATTCCTAAGCCAATATGATATTATTGCTTTGGGTTTTTTTTTAAGATTTATTTTATCTATTTCTCCCTGCCCCCCATTGTTTTGTGCTCATTGTCTGCTCTCTGTGTCTGCTTGTCTTCTTTTTAGGAGGCACTGGAAACTGAACCCAGGATCTCCCATGTAGGAAGTAGGCACCCAATCACTTGAGCCACCTCTACTCCCTGCTTGTTGTGTCTCTCATTGTGTTTCCTCATTGCATTGTCCTCTTGTTGCGTCATCACCTTGTTGCGTTAGCTAGCCGCACCAGCTTGTCACGTCAGCTCACTGTCTTGCTCATCTTCTTTAGGAGGCACGAGAACAGAACCCAGGACCTCCCACGTGATAGATGGGCACCCAACTGCTTGAGCCATATCTGCTTCCCAATATGATATTATTTTAAGTACCATAGCTTTATAGAACACTTTCATATTTGGTAGGGTAAGTTTTTTCTTCATAATTTCCCTCATTTTGAATATTTATACTTCCACATGAACTTTAGAATCAACTTGAAAAATTCTCTCACTATCCATTTTTATTTTGATTAGGGTTTTCCTGAATTTATAGATTAGGGGAGAATTGAAATTTTTTCAAAAATGAGTCTTCCCACTCAAGAATGTGTTTCTCCATTTTTTTTCAAGTCTTGTATAGCCTTAGATATGTTTTTTTGTAGTTAGATTGAAAAAGATTTATAAAGGGCTTACGTATTTCTAGTTAATTTGTTTCCAAGTGTATTGATTATAAGTGGAATCTCTCCCCCTTTATATTTTTGATTGGTTACTGCTGATACATGTGAAAATTAGTGATTTCTGAATAGTTATCTTTCATCCAACTACCTAATTGAACCTTTTTTTTTCTTTTTCTTTTTTTTTTTATTGTTGGTAAAAATCAAAATTTTTCACAATACATACCAATGTTTGTAAAATGATATATAAATACATATGCATATAAGTGCATTTGCTTACATAAATGTTATTTATATATATATATATAATTTTTTTTATTTATTAGTTTTTAAAGTTTTATCAGTTAATTGGCTTGGATTTTCTGAGTCAACTAATGATGATTTTGTCTTTTCCTTTATAATATTTATAGTTCTTAATTCTCATTTCTCGTTGCATAGCTTGGAACTTCAGAGAAATATTGAAGAAGAAAGATGAAAATAGGCACTATTGTTTAATTCCTGATTTTAGTGGGAATGTCTTTAATATTTCACCCATAAGTATGATGTTTACTATTGATTTCTCATAAACAGTC
>JAQZBX010095763.1:0-11882 GCA_029593785.1 Cabassous unicinctus
TGCTGACTTCTGTCTCCTCTCTGTGGATTTCTCATTATAAAGCCTTCAGTAATATGGGTTAAGGCCCACTCTGAATCTGTTGGGCCACACCTAAATAAGCTCTTAGAAAATACTATTCACAAATGTGTTCACACATTAGCTGATTATACTTTTCCAAAGGGTCCTGTTTACAAATGGATTCACACCCACAGGGATGCAGATGAAGATTAACAACATGACTTTTGTTGGGGTACCACAATTCCTAAGAAGATAAGGACTGCATGGAAGATAAACATTCTGCTCATTTTTAGTTATAAAAATTATTATTTAGTTAATAAATGTGACTGGAATTCTAGATTGAAAATTATTTTCCCACAGACCTTTGAAAGCATTGCTATAATTTGTCATCTAACCATTAGTGTTGCTGATGAGAATTCTGATGCCTGTCTAATTCTCTATTCTTGTAGGTGATGTATTCTTTGTACATGATTCATTCTTTTTTAAAAATATTTTTAATTTTTAAAGAAGCTTTAGATTACATAAATGTTACATAAAAAACATAGGGGATTCCCATATGCCCCATCCCCTTCCCCTCCCATACTTTCCCACATTAACATCTTTCATTAGTGTGGTACATTTGTTATAATTAATGAACACATATTGAAATATTGCCACTAACCATGGACTATAGTTTACATTCTTTTTGATTGTTATTCCCTTCTGAAACTTTCAGTTATCCTTGGTGCTCTGAAAATTCAAACGATGTATTTATTTGGGGCCTTTAAAAATCCATCCTAGTTGGAACTTGGACAGAATTTATAGCTTGAAGATTCTCATCTCCCCTTAGTTCTAAAAGTTTTTATTTTTTATTTCTTTGCTTAACTTCCCCAAGCTTTCAGTTTGTTCTCTCTTTCTGGAAGCTCTATTAATTGGATAGTGGGACTCCTGGATCAAATCTCTAGATCTCCTTTAAATTCTCTCATGTTTTCTTCATTTTTATATTTTGCTTTATATTTTGGGAGAATTCCTTGACTATATTTCAATCTTCTTATTGAAAAAATTATTTTATCAATCATAACTTTAATCTTCAAGCATTTGACTCCATATTTTTTTTGAGTCTCATTGAGTGTTTTAGTTGGTCAAAGCTGCCAATGAAAAAATAGCAGAAATGGGGATTCATTAGGGTAAAAACTTAAAGTTTTGAGGCTGCAAAAATGTCCAAATCAAGGCATCATCAGGGCTGTTTTCTTACCAATGGTCGGCTGCTAGCAGATCCTGAAGTCCTGCCATGTGGCAAGGCAAGATGGTGATCCATCTCTTGAGTCCTCCCTCTCACATGGCAGGATCAAAATGACAGCTCTCTTTCTATGTGAAAGAACTTCTCTACTTATATAAGACCCCAGCAAGAGGGTGGTGACCTAACCTGGTTCACACCTCCCTGATGTAGTCCAGGCCCTAAATGATCTAATCAAATGTAATCTAATTAAAAGTCCCGTAACTGAATCCAATGCAATCAATGGGTCCAACACTTCTAGGAATGGGTTAGTTTTAAGGACACGATGTTTTCTGGGATTCACAAAAAACAGAGCTCACCTTTTCCCTTGATTATATCTGTTTTCTTCATGGTCATTTTTTCTTCTTGTTTATCTTGTTCTTTCCTGTTACTTCCCGCCCCCCAAATATTTGGAGATTCCTATTGTTCATTCATTTAAGGGTGGGAGAATTGTAAGTGCTGTGTAAGTGGGGAGGATTTGTTGACTGGTAGATTTTACTTTAGCGTGAGTGTACATTCATTTAAGAGACTCCTAAGCACTAAAGTTGGGATGGCATTACTTTGGGGTGCCACAAACCTAGTAATGTTCAAGTAATTCTGTCCACACAATCATTCCATTCATTTAGCAAATGAACACTTGCACGGGGTCAGAAACAGGAAAAGATTATCAAGACTTCACAGTTTATACTCAGGTTAGGCTTAAATAAAAGTAAAGTATACTGTAGAAACAAAATGCAGGCAATTACAAAGAGGTCTGAGACTAACAGGTACAGCCAATTGGGATCTTTCCTCAGCTGCACAGTATGTTCTTTGTCTTCACATTATGAACCATTAAGATATGTGCAGGGTATCTTCATTTCAGGGTAGCCAGAACACAAGTTAACTGATTGGTCGTTATACCCCACTGGTAGGCATTATGGAGATATTTCTAGAGCTATCTTAGTCTAGCTGCAAGTTAACTCCATCTTTATACAACAAAGAACCTCTTGCATTTTAGCTTGAAGTAAATTCCTGGTTGTGGACCTGTGGCACTTTAATATTATTGATGAATTCCAAAAATACTGATTATGTTTGTAAACTGGTCTGTTCCTCTGGGCTAGCAATACCCTTAGATTGTATTGAATTCAGAGGTTTCATTTTTACTTGATTAAATTATGATTAAGGCTTTGATTGGGCCAAGTCAGTAGGACTTTGACAACCCCTCCCCCTTGGTGGGCCGGGACTCACAGAGAAAATGACATGGCAGAGGAGAAAGTTAGGGTTTTTGATCCTGGAGCCTGGGAAGTAAGCACACAGAGAAGCAAATATGTGAGCAAAGAGAGAAGTCTCGATTAGACACGGCAGAAGCCCTAAGAAGAGAGATAAGCCACTCACCTGTCAGTTTATAGCTGGCTTTGTGGAGGGAGCAGAGCAGCTGAGTCTGGAGAGAAATGAGCCCTGAGAGAGAAATAAGACTTGTCCCAGCCTGCAGCTGAGACTGGAAGAAGCTGGGACCATGGAGCCTTGGGAGGAGGAGAAAGATGAACCCTCACAGACATTGCCCGCCATCTTGCGTCAACACATAGCAACAGACTTTGGTGAGGTAAGTAACTTAATACTCTATGGCCTGATAACTGTAAGCTTCTACCCCAAATAAATACCCTTTAAATATCCCAACAGATTTCTGGAGTTTCTAATTCCTTTTCAGAAAATTATCAGCCCCCTTTGGTTGACTAATACAGGACCACTTTGTGTGTGTGAGTTGGCTGTTGGTATATGGAGCTTTACATGATCTCTGTTTCAACTCAACTTTTTACCCCCTCTCTCCAGGTTTCACTATCTCTGAGTTCAGAGGCTATCCAGGGTTTTTTGGTAGCAAGTTTGATTCCCATTTCCAAAGAAGTCCCTACTACATACATTTTAGTCTGTGTTTCTTCTGCTATGCTCGATATATTCAAACCTCTTCCTGAATTCCAGAATTTTGTTGAAATGCCTTGATTATTGCAGAACCAATGCTCTTTCCATTAATTTATTTTAATGGGTCTATGAAGGCAAATGAAATAAATGAATGTATTTGGCTTTTCATCTTGAATAAGAAGTCTACTTTGCTGTATAAAGGCATTTTATATTTTTGTATATTGTTTCTGCTTAATATTAAGGAGGAGAATATGTAATCCTAGCTAGCCCTTTAGTAGGAGTTGACACATTTTTCATGTTCCAGGTTAGAACCCTGCCATTTATGTATGTGTATATGTTGTATGCATGTATGCATGTATGAAAATCAATATTTAAAATGGCATTTGTATTCCTTAGTACTCTGACAATATATGTTTTACATTAGTCACTGAATAGTCTTTAGTGGTATGCTGGGAAATAAACCTAACATTGCTTTATAAGCAGAGAAAAAAAATGTATTCCAATTTCCAAATAATATTTGAAAATGAACTTTTAGAATGAAATCTGTTTATTATAACCCATTTGTTAATTTGGCAATTGCCCTCATTGCAAAGGTTTTCTAAATGTAAAATGATTTCTGTAACAGCCTGTCTAGGCAGAAATCATAGATTCCTTTTATTTCCTATAGAATGTTTTGGCATTTAAAACTTATTATTAAATTATGAGAAATATACAACGTTGTCAGGCTTTAATCCTTTGAAATGTTGGCTATTTAGAAATAAGGACTTGGTGTGTCCTTAAACTAACCTAAAAAGTTCAATCTAGGATTGTTATTGGTAAAAATTCATGGAACCATTTTTTGTTGTTCCTTTTTAAAAAAAATTTTTTTTCATCTGTTACTTAAATGGAGATAAAGTTAAAAAACAATATCCAAATGCTCTGATTTATTCAAGGTGTGAGGCTCCCTACAAAGAAATGCAATTATATCCTAAGGCAGCCAGATTTCTGAGCCTTAAATTTGCCACTTTGGCTGTTTTAGCTATTTTGTTCTGTTTATTTCAGATTTCATTCACACAGAGAATCCATCTGTATGTATACTAACATCTAAATATTTAACCAATATTTTAATTTACTACTAGATAAAATGAAAAAACTATATTGCTAAGCAGGTTCAGTTTATAATTGTTTTTACTTTCAGTTTTATTTAACTAGTCTTCAGAGGGTTTATTCAATGTAAAGATATATGTTTATTAGAGTAGCAAAGACTGAACTAGAAAAATTAAAGAGATATCTTACCAAAATAAAATGTTTTTCTTATTGCTACAAATCCTAGAATAAAACATAATCATTATACTAGGTGAAATATAAATCAAGAATGAGAAGGAAAGCGTTAAAACATGTTTATGAGACACTTAAATTCTTTTAAGCTTATGTATTACCTAAATTAAATGTAAAAGTAAGTTTGTGTAAATGTGACATGTATAAACAAAAAATACACTGCTAATCCCTAATCCTCTTTTACTTCTCTTACATACTGCACTGTTAACATAAATTTATATTTACAGATACATTTTAGCCCTATGTAAACATGTATTTGTTTATCTAATTTTTTGGTACAAAATTAGGATGAAATATACATATTGTTCCACAGACTTTTTTTGCTTCATGTATCTTAAAAATCATGTTAGTATATATCTAGCTTCTTTTAGTTTTTAACAGCTTTAATGAGATATAATTGACATGTAAAAAAACTCACTGCACAAGTTTGTAGTATAAACTGGTAAGTTGTGGCATATATGTGTTCCTATGAAAGCATCACTACAATGAAGAAAATGAATGTATTATCCACCCAGAAGTTACTTCATATACCTTTGTGATCCCTCCCTCTCACATGGCCCACAATGAACACCTTAGACAACCAACCAACAGCTATTTGACACTATAGATTACTTTGCATTTTTTATAACTTTAAATAATTGGAATCATACAATACATATTCTCTTCCTGTCTGGCTTTTTCACTCACCATAATTAATTCAATATTCATAAATTTGATGTGTGTATCAATATCATTCCTTTGTTTTCCTTTGCCATTCCTTATTATTAATGAGTAGTGTTGTATTGTAAAGTTATAACAAAATTTGTTTATCCATTCACTTATTGATGGACCTTGGATTATTTCCAGGATTTTACTATTACAGATAAAGGAACTATGAACATTTGGTTCAAGTCTTGGTATGGACATATGGTTTCATTTTTTTCTTGGGTCAATACCTAGAAGTAGAATGGCTGGGTCATTTGGTAGGTGAATGTATAAATTTTTAAGAAGCTACCAAATTGTTTTCAAAAATGGTTATATCATTTTATATTCCCACCAGCAGTGTATGAAAGTTCCACTTCCTTCACATCCTTGATAAGTGTGTAGCAGTATCTCATTTGATTTTTAATTTTATTCCCCTAATCACTAATGATGTTAAGCACCTTTTCATGTGCTTATTTGCTATCATATAGTTTCTTTGATAAAAGTTATATTCAAATCTTTTGCCCATTTAAAAAAAATTATGTTTCATATTCTGGATTCCTTGCATTTCTATTTGAATTTCAGAATCAGCTTTTCAATTTCTAAGAAAAAACCCTGCTGGAATTTTGATTAGGGTTGTATTGGCTCTTTAGGCCAATTTAAGGTGAGTAGATATTAACAATATTTTGTCTTCCAATGTTTATGTCTGAATTTCTCACAGCAATGTTTTGTAGATTTTACTGGAAAGACTAACATTTATTTTTTCAGATATATCTGTCATATATTTGATGTTGTAAATATTAAAAAATAGCAATTTCCAGGTTTTTGTAGCTAGTATGTAGAAATACTCTTGATTATTTATATAATAATCTTGAATTCTGCACACTTGCTAAACTCACTTCTTAGTTCTAATAGCATTTTTTTTTTTTTGTAGATTCCATAGAATTTTCTACGTAGATGATTATGTCACCTGCTGATATGGACAGTCTTTCTGCTTTATCACTGCATATGATTTTAATTTTTTTCTTTGACTCTTTGCCTTGGCTAGAACCAGTGGGTATCCTTGTTATGTTTATAATCTTAGAGGGAAAGTGTTTAACATATGTACTTTATAAGGTTGAGGAAGTTTTCTTCTTCTAGTTTGCTGAGAGTTTTATCAGGATGGTATGTTAGATAAAAGATGGTATGTCAAAAGTTTTCTCTGCATTTATGAAGGTGATTACATGGATTTTCTTTTTAAATTTGTTAATTTAGCAAATTGCACTGATTAATTTTCAAATGTTAACCTAACTTTTCATCTTTCTTTTTTACATAATGTTTGATTCAATTTGTTAAAAATTTTGTTAAGAACTTTGGCATCTGTGTTCATGAGGAATATTGTCATGCAATATTAGTTTCTAGTGTCTTTTGGATTTGGAATGAGAGTAATACTGGATCACAGAATGAGTTGGAAATATTTCCTTGTCTTCAATTTTCAGTTTTAGAATTAGTATTATTTATTCTATAAATTTTTAGTAGAATTCACCAGTGAGAACTGAAACCTGAAAGTTTCTTTGTGGAAAAATTATTAACTACAATTTCAATTACTTTAATTGCAATAGGGCCACTTTCCTTATAGGTTATTTATTCCTTCTTGATGAGCTTTGGAAGTTTGAGTCTTTCAAGGAATTTTTCCATATCATCAAAGTTGTTGAATTTATTGGCATGAAGTTGTTAAAAAATATTTCCTGAATATCCTTTAAAAAATCTATAAAATCTGTAGTAATGTCACCTCTCTCATTCCTGACTTAGGCTTTTGTGTTGTTGTTTTTTTTCTCTTTTTTTTGCTGATCAGTCTGACCGGAGGTTTATCAGTTTTGTTGCTCTTCTCATAGAACCAGCCTTTGGTTTAATTGACTTTTTCTATAGTTTTCCTGTTTTCCATTTCATTGATTTCTACTCTGATCTTTATTATTTCCTTTCTTTTGTTTATTTAGGTTTTCATTTTCTTTTCCCCTCTAGTTTCTTACGATAGAAAGTGAGGCTATTGATTTGAATCTTTATTTTCATTTGAATAATGCTTTAGCAACGGACCGCAAATTTTGATGTCCAAAAAATTTGGAGATTATCCAGAAATCTTTGTGTTATTGCTTTCTAGTTATACTTCATTGAGTTCAGAGAACATTGTATGATTTGGATCCCTTTAAATTTATTGAAACTTATTTTATGACCTAGAATATGGTCAGTCTTGATAAATATTCCGTATTCACTTGTGAAGAATGCTTATTTTGCTGGTTTTGGTTGGAGTGTTCTATAAATTTTTATTAGGCCAGATTGGTTAACAATGATGTTTACATCTTCTATATCCTTAGTGATTTTTGTGTACTTATTTCATCAATTTTTGAGAGAGGGTTGTTAAAATCTCCTATTATGCATTTCATACATTGTGAAGTTTTGTTATGAAGTGTATAATAATTTAGGATTGTAATGTCCTCTTGATGAATTGACTCTTTTCTCACTATAAAATAATCATCTTATAGAAATCAGTCTTTTAATATTTATACAAATATAAATAAGACATTATATTTTATTCATGTATGGTTACCATTTCTTGTGGTCTTCATTCATTTGTGTAGACCCAGGGTTTAAAATTTACTATTTCTTTCCTGTTTGAAGAAATTTTGAAAATATTTTTTGTTATTCAGTTCTGCTGGTGAAGAATGCTTTCAGCTTCTGTCTGAATGAGTCCTTATTTTACCTTTACTTGTAAAATATATTTTCTTTGGTTTACGAATTATGGATTGACTTTTTTTTGTCTTTTAGTGCTTTAAAGATGTTACTCCATTGTCTTCTAGTTTGCATTGTTTCTGATGAGAAATCTTCTTTCATCTTTATCTTTGTTTTTCTATATGCAATATGTCCTTTGCTCTGGCTTCTTTTATATATATATATATAATATTTAAAATTTTATATATATATATATTTAAATTTTTTCTAAAGATACTTAGATTACATAAATGTTACATAAAAAATATAGGGGATTCCCATATGTCCCAGTCCCTACCTCTCCCATACTTTCCCACATTAACAACATCCTTCATTAGTGTGGTACATTTGTTCCAATTGATGAACACATTTTGGAGCATTGCCACTAAGCATGGATCATAGTTTACATTGTAGTTTATACTCTCTCCCACAAAATTTTGTAAATTATGGCAGGATATATAATGACAATGACCTGTATCTGTCTTTGCAATGTCATTCAGATGATTTCCAAGTTCTGAAAATGCCCCCATATTACACCTATTTTTCCCTCTCCCTCCCCCCCCAGAACCTCCAGTGGCCACTGCCTCCACATTAATGACAAAAGTTCTTCCGTTGCTAGAATCACAATAAGTCTATAGTAGAATAACAGTAAGTCTACTCGAGTCCATTATTCATTCCCCAATCCTGAGCATTCTGGGATGGTGATGCCCACTATGCCTTCAATTGAGAGGGGTCTTAGATCCCATGGAGCAGATGGATGGGAATATTTTGCTTGCAATTGCAGACTCTCTCTGTTCCTTGGGATGATAGTTGCTCATCATCATCTCCTTGTTAGTTGTCCTGAGTGAGTCCAATGAACTGGAGAGTATGACTTCTTTTAAGAGATCCCCTTTATTACTGGATTAAGCTATTGGACTATAATATGCCTTCATGTAGTTTTCTTCATGTTTTTTATACTTGTTGAGATTCTTTCATCTGTGTGTTTGTAGTTTTTACCATATTTGGAAAAGTTTGGGCCATTATTTCTTCCAATAATTTTTGGGGACTCCAATTCTACAAATATTTAGTTGTTTAAAATAGTCCCACAGTTCAGTTTCTCTTTTCATATTTCAAGTCTTTTTTCTGTGTTTCATTTAGGAAAATATTATTACTATGTTTTTAAGATCACTAATCTTTTCTTCTGCAGTGTCTAATTGCTATTAAACCCATCCAGTGTATTTTCATCTCAGACATTCTGGTTTTCATCTCTAGAAGCTCAATTTGGTTCCTTTCATATACCTCCTGTATTATACTTGAGGAAAGATATTCACTCTTTCCTCAAGCTTTTTGAAGATACGGAATAGATTTTCTGAGTCAGTCTCAAGCAACTGATTATTCTCTTCATTATGGGATTTTCTCCATTCTTTGCATGCCTGTTAATTTTCCAGTGGATGTCAGATCTTTTGAAATCTACCTTTCTTGGGTATTTTTGTATTTCCAAAGTATTCTTGAGCTTCATTTTGGTATTCAGTTATTTGTGAACTTTTGTGTCTTGGTTTTAAACTTTGGTGGGACCACAGTAACATTTAGTGTGGAGTTACTTTTTCCACACTACTGAAAGCAAGACCTTTGTTAGTACTAAATGCCCTGTGAATTTTGAGATTTTCCTCCCTGGCTGTTGAGAAGAGGCATTATTTTCAGCCCTGTTTGAACTCCAGGCACTGTTCCCTGTGTCCTTTCAGGTGTTTTCCCCTGCACCCTCCAGTTGTGGATAGTTTTTTCACACACATGTACTGATGACTAATCAATATTTGAGAGCAGATCCTCTGCACAGATTACAGTTCTCTATCTATGCAACTCTCTCCTCTCCAGCACCCTGACCTACAAACTTGAGATGTCTTGGCTTCTCTGGACTCCCATCTTTATCTCATATCAGGGACAATGCCAAATACTTTCTGTTTTTTTTTTTTTTTTCTCCCTGAGCTGCTGCATGGAAACTTTATCCAGGCAGTAAGTAAGCTGGGGTAATCATAAGGCTTACTCATTTGTTTCCTATTTCCCAAAGACCATTATCTTCATTGCCTGATGTATGATATTTTGAGAGAATCCTTGTCAACATTTATTTTGTCTATCTTTTTTTTTTTAATTTCAGGTGGTGGTGGGGATATAGATTTGTTCTCAATACATCTTGGCTGAAGGCATACATCTAATTTATTTTTATAATGGATACAAATATTCCACTGTATTGTTTATATCAAAATTTATTTAACTAGATGCTGAAGGGCCTTTAGATTATTTCTAGGGTTTATAATTACAATCAATATTGAAATGAATATCCTAATGTATATAGTTTAAAGCTTGGTAGAATGATAATTATTTCTATTTTTTTTAGCTGATAAAACAAACACTAAAATATTTTTAACCATGTTTAGACACAAAACCTCCAAGGTAGATGTAAGTCTTTCTGGACTTACACAAAGAGCAGAGGCTGCCCTTTTCTCACAGTCCTACTATGGAAGTTTTAAAAACATTGCAAAGAGTAGTAGCTGGTAAGGATAATGTTTTCTGCAGGTTAAAATAAAAGAAGATGTAACAAGTAAACGTAAGGGTATAAATACTAGTGTTTGGTAAATGGATTTAACAATTCATTCATTAATTTATTAATTCAACAAATATTTTATCAAGTGCAAGCTCACTCTTTGTAGGAACTGACATGTCCACTAGCTAGATTTTGAATAAAAATATATAATGCGAGCAATTTGTTGACTACATGCCTTCATTCCCTTTTATATTTTATATTAGACTTTCAGCTTTTTACCATTTTTGTTTTAAAATTTTTCTTTTAAACAAATGAAAGATGTATTTTAAACAGAAGAAATACACATTAAACTCCTTAACAATTTCTCCACTGAATTTATTTTGTTCATAAATGCAGCGATTACCTGTAACATTAAACATTCTTTACCTACTAGCATCTGAAACTGAAATTTAACCTAAATAATAAACACAACTTACCAAATTTGAAAAGTAGTTTCTTTACTTTTTGTAAAAATATTCTCACTCATCTCAAAATCTTATAGAAGACATTTTACAAATGAGCATCATGTTTGAGGTCATGATTTTTTCATAAAGAGATTTTGTGTAGGAAGAAATATTTCTTCCAAGGTGGCAATATCTACGTTAGATGTAATTTGTAATGCAAAAAATTCTCCAGATTATTTATAGTTCTTAATCAGCTTTCATTGCTTCAGAGACACATTTCTTAAAACTAGAATTATTTATAAAATAGCCCAGATGTGAAAGTATCTTCTATACAAAGTTTTTATTATCAATTTTTTTCTTGAGAAATATTAGAATTATGTGCCAAAGTAATTTCTTTGTTTAAAGAGATTATCCAATTTAAAGGTCAGGTATTTCTTCCCCTAGAAGAACACTTTTAAGATTGAAAAAGGTGAAAATAGACGTAAAAACACCGCTGTAAATCACACTTTATGAAAGGGAAATATTTCACTATTATGTCCTTCCTAACGAGTAAATGAATAGAATTTTTAACAAAACCTATCATCTCTGTATCCCAGGCCAAAAGCATCAATTCTGGGTTGTGACATTCAAAACAGAATAGCTGGCAATTTTGGACTTAGGAGAATATTAAGGCTTTGTGGAATCTGCAGTATTTGGGTGTGGGAGTATCACTTAAGGAAAAAAGTATACCAAATTAAAAACATTAAATTAAGTATGAAAGTGAATATTTGATTAGAAGGAAAAAAATAACAAATTGTTACAAGTTTAAAAAGCTGACAAATAAACAGCACTTAGAACCCCAAATCCAGAAATTAATATATATTTTTAATAGTTAACTACTTGACACATTTCTATTATCTTATTTTCCTACTATTTGGCTGCATTCACTTTTATTGATTCGTGTTTTCCCCATGTGGGTATTGCATTGTTCTAGCACCAAAGAAATTTTTTTTTTCCCAGTTGAATTTCTTGTTTTCTGGTCCAAAAAATC
>JAQZBX010095764.1:0-11877 GCA_029593785.1 Cabassous unicinctus
GGGAGCACAGGCTGTAGCCCAGCTCTGTGCCTGCCCCGGTGACCCCAGTTTCCTGCTCTGTCCAGCGCATGGCTCGGGCCGGGTCGACTTCCAGCCCCCGCGCTGGGATTCCACAGCCGCCTGGGCCAGGGGAAAGCACGAAGGGCCTCGTTTCGCTGATTCAGGTATGGAGCCCCCCCCGCCCCCCACGTTCCCAGGTACTTTTCCACCAGGCAAACACCGTGCTTCCATGTTTGGAGCCGCGTCCTTTGGGGCCTCACCACAATGGGGCGGAAATCTGGGCACCAGGTGCAGCTGCGGAGGCCAGGGGGCGCCTTGATCCGCGGATCCGCACCTGGAAGAACATGAGGTGAGCCTGCGAGGACGCAGCGTCCACAAAAGTAACTGCAGGGCAAGGCGGGAACAGCAAGGGTAAAAAAATAACGTGCGTGCGTAGTCGCGAAGCCCCTTGCGCCGCCGGGGCCTTTCTATGCCGTCCCTGACTTCTGCAAGAAACAACTGCAGGTCACCAAGGCAAGCCCCAGTGCGCAGCCCTAAAGCGCCCTCTCGCCGTGGAGAAGGCTGTTCTCCTGGGCTCCGGGGCCCCAGAGCTGGCTCCTTGCTCCCTGGTTGGGAAAGGGGGGTGCACCAAGCCTCAGCTGGGTGCTGCCCCCCACCCTCCTCCTCGTCTCCACAGGACAGCAACCCGGGGCCAGCTGGCTCCCCGCCCTGTGGGCACAGGAGAGAAGCACTGGGGAGGGGCTGGAGGGCGCCCCTTGGCTGCGGGTTCTAGGACGGACGTGGGGACGGTGGCACTGTTATGGGGACAGGTCTCAGCTCTGTGGTCCCCTACGCCCCCCCTCAGGGCGGCAGGGAGCGGGGAGGGGCCTTCAGGGGCTGGAAAACAACCAGGGGAGGAAGAGAGTCAGAGGTGGGGAGCAGGTGCCTCCCCAGCAGCCAGCCAGGCACTGGAGGTGGGGGGAGCCATCTGAGCATGTCGCCTGTGGGGGAGGGGAGGGCGGGGAGGTGAATAAATAATAGGAAATAAAACTTCATGAAGCAGAAAATAAAAGGCAGATTATACAGATGTGGCAATTTGAAGGATCATTGCCTCTGTCCTCTCTTTAACGGCTGCATCTGGAGCTGTGAAGCAGCCTATCCTCTCCCTCCCTCTGCCAGGTCCCGCCTGGAGGCCCCTCCAAGGCCTGGGGGGCCTGGGTGCTGGGGGCGAGGCTGGGTACAGCTGCAGCGGGCAGGGACGGGATGGGGGGCTTGGGGGAGGCTGAGCTGAAGGGTGAGGCCCCTCTCGCTTGTCCTTATCAAAATTCAGTTGTTAAGCCTCAGTTTGACACTGTGCCAGGTGCGACCTGCCCTTAAGGAATGTCCAGCCTAAGACACACAGGCTGCCATTTTGTTTATTTTATTTTAAATATTAATATATTCCCTAACTTGTTCCGGTGAGGTTTTGAGACAGGAAACGCATGCCATAAATTAGTAAAATATAAATTAAAAATAAAGCTTGGACTGCAGAAAGGTGGCCGCGGACGGCAGGGCAGGTCTTGAGCCGGGGAGGGTGGGGCAGCAGGCGCAGGCAGAAGGACTTGGGCTGACGGAGGTGCAGCGCGCAGTCACGGGCCCTGGCCCCTCGCTCTGGAGGCCGTGGTAAAGGAGACCCGCGTGCAGACGCTGCAGACGCCACCGCAAGCTCAGCACCGCTTCCCCGAGATCGTCCACGCAGCATGGAGCCGGGGGAGCGAGGTGGTAGCTCCAAACCCCGAGGCTCTGGGCCCTGCCCCCTCCCCTCAAGGCGGGCTCGCTCACAGACTCGACAAAGTCTCTGCGCAAGCAGGCCGCTGGCGTCCAGGACCCGGGTGGGCGGCGAAGGCGTGTGCAGGCGAGCGTCGTGGACAGACCCCGGACGAGCACGCCGCGTCTCCTCTCTCCTCTCTCCACACATCTCCTCCCGCCCGTCAAGACCCACGGAGCTCACAGCCCCTCTCTGGCTCTGGAGTGTCGTCTTCCAGAGCAGCCGGCCAACACTCGCAGGACCCGGAGCGGCGGGTTCGGGTGATGACTCGAAGCTCCGTCTTAGGGGTGGAAAGTCTGTCTCCACAGGAAGATTTGCTGAGGGGCCAAGTCCCGAAGAGGCTGAAGCTTCAGGTCTGAAATTCGGAACACAGTCAGGGTTGAAGATCTGGACTTGGAGACTATTCCCAGAAGCTTCCTGAAGGCCCTGCAGTGAGCTAAATACCCTTAGAAAGGCTGAGTTTAGAGCTGGAGGAGCAAGTGGAGGAAGCAGAAAAGACAGAAAAAGAAAGTAGAAGAACCAGGAGAACGTGGGGTGCTGGCAGCACAGAAAATATAAAGTCCTGAGACTTGCGTTCTTTCAAGTCTGGCTATCAGGCCCTACACGATGTCTGTCTTGTGAAGCTAACACTTTACTGGTAGCAGGCAGACAAAACCAGAAAGAAAGAAACTGGAAGTAAAATTTAGGAAGTTACAGGTTTGGATGGTAGAAAGTAACTGGGGTGGGGAAGGGCTACTCACGGAAGGCCTCTTGGAGAAGGCCGTCCCTGGCTTCTGGCTGGTGTTTCCCGCCACTCATTCCGCCTCCACGTCCTCACAGCCGTCAGGCTTCTCAGCACTGGGACCTACCCCCAGCCTCTGGGAGTGTTGACTCCACTCCCACCTCCAAAGAGGCCCTCTGACCACCATGAGCCCTGGCGTCCAGGTGGGCACGTGGCCCGAGGCACCGAGCGCTCTGGGGCCGTCTTGGCGCTGGCGGGCGCGAGAGAAGCGGCCCTGGCAGTGTGGAGCCGTTGGAGGACCCGGGATGAGGGGGGCCGCGAGGGAGACCAGCCCCAAGCTAAGGCCTCCCCAGGTTTCCCTTCCCTGCCAGGCATTGTTCTGAGAGGACCTGTGAGGTAAATGGCTTCATTATCCCCATTTTATAGATAAGCAAACTAAAGCGCAAGAGGCTGAGCAACCAGCCCAAGGTCAAACAGCTGGGGCTCCCAGGGCTCCTCCAGGCAAGCTGACTCCAGGGCCTGGCTGCTGGCCAGGCCACCTGGGCTTGGAGGATAGAGACAGGCCATTTGGCCAGGGCCAAAGGTCGCTGAGAGGTATGGGAGGATGAAGGCTGAGAACAGACTCCAAATTTGGTGACTGAGGGTCACCCGTGGCTTTCAGGATGGAAGCCAATAAGCAAGGTGCTGAATGCCAGGTTAGGGGAACAGGTCAAAGACCACACACAGGTGAGCTCATCACGGAAAGGGCAGAGGGAGGTCTCAGCTACAGGTAGCAGCACAGGCAAATGCAGGCTTTTTCCCCCATGTCAGTGAGACCTGAAGATGTGTGTGAAGCACACATGATGTGTGTGAAGCACATGGGGGGTGGGGGCTGGTGAGCAGGACCTAAGATGCCAAATGAAGGCACAGGGTGAGGGGCTGGAAGGGGCAAGCAGAGCACACCTGTCCTCTGAAAAAGGGAGGGGCCAGTGGGGAGCACCTGTCCTCTGGAGAAGGGGGGAAAGCAGGGCACACCTGTCCTCTGGAGAAGGGGGGAAAACGGGGAGCACCTGTTCTCTGGAGAAGGGAGGAGCAAGCGGGGCACACCTGTCCTCTGGAGAAGGGGGAAAGAGGGGAGTACCTGTCCTCTGGAGAAGGGGGAAAGTGGGGAGCACCTGTCCTCTGGAGAAGGGGGAAAGTGGGGAGCACCTGTCCTCTGGAGAATGGGGAAAAGCAGGGAGCACCTGTCCTCTGGAGAAGGGGGAAAGTGGGGAGCACCTGTTCTCTGGAGAAGGCAGGCAAGAGGGGAGCATCTGTCCTCTGGAGAAGGGGGGAAGCAGGGCACACCTGTCCTCTGGAGAAGGGAGGAAAGAGGGGAGTTCCTATCCTTTGGGGAAGGGGCACACCCTAGATGAGGACCATGAGACCAGGATGAGGTGACGGGGGGGTCACGGTGGCTGCGTGACCTGGGATGGCAGAGTAGCTGAAGACCACCTGAGCTCACCAAGAGCCTTTGCCCTCCCTCCTGCAGAGGTGGAGGCCAGAGGGCGCTCCGAGGATTGGGGCTGGGGACTCACAGCTGTTCCTGGGGGGTCACCTGGGGCAATCCTTGGGGAGGTCTAGGCTTCCCCCCTAAGGCTCCTTCCTCTCCATCTTAGGGTGTCAGAGTCCCAGTGCTTTGCCTGGGAGAGGTTCTGCAGACTGTGGGACTCCGGGCCTGGGCCCCTGTGGGTCTGGGAAGTTCTGATGGCTGGAGGGGCTGGGCTGGGGTGTGGACAGGGACAAGGAAGGTGCACGGCCGCCCCCCAGTGCTCGCAGGTTGCACTGCAGCCCGACAACCCCGCCTCAACCCACCCAGACCCCGAGGGGTAGGCGGGTGCCTTCCAGCGGCAAGCAGCGCACCTCCACCTTTTATTCCGGCTTCAGAACAAGGAGACACGCTCAGTGATGCTGAGTCACCCCTGGCCACTCAGCTCGCGATGCCCAGTCCCACCGTGATGGGAGGAGATAACGTGGCACGGGGGATCCTCATGGCCCTCAACTCCCACCACACGCCACGTCTCTCGGCCTGCCCCTCTTCAGCTTGCTTCCTCAGCACATAAGGGCGTCTCTATGCTGCGAGCAGGACTGTCCTGTCCAGAGATCAGTGACGTGTTCAATTCACGCTCAAGCTTCCCATTACTGGTCCATAAAAAGTGCTCAACATTTATCTGAGAAACGAGCGGGTGAATGAACGAAAGAACGAACGGAGGGTCGAGGCCTCTCCAGCCTGCACACGCCTGGTCCTGCATCGCATGGCCTGCACGGGGCAGAGGGGTCCCCACACAGCCCCCAGTGGAGTTCCCGTCCTCAGGGCTGGTCGCCGGCTTCGGAGGGGAGGCTGGAGAGGGCCCCTCGGTGGGCAGGCTGCTCACCCCTGCAGAGCCCCACAGCATGCCCAGCTGAGGCAGCCAGAGCGCAGGGCAGCACGGCCCTGGGGTGGGCTGGGGGCACAGCCTCCAGGGTGCCGGTGCTTTCAGGGGCTGGGCGTGTGGGGAGGGGAGCGTGGCGGCCTGGCCTGGGCCTCATCCTGTCTGAAGCTGCCTCCCCATCTCCTGCTGAGGCTCGGCCTGGGAGGACCCCTATCCCCACCCCCCAGGGCTCCCAGCCTCTGCCAGCTCTGGGGGTCCCGCCACCCCTCCCAGCCCTCAGCGCCTTTAGCTCTGGGTGCGTGAGGCCGGGAGTGGACGGCTGTGGGGGGAGCCGAACCAGGGCCCATCAGCCCCGGGGCTGCCCGCGGTGGGGGGCTTCCAGGAGGCTCTAGCAGGAAGGAGCCCTGCGGCCCCCTAGTTCCCAGAGCAGGACCACCCTGCCAGCCGCCGAGCCCCAGCCTGGCTTCCCAGGGGCCTCTGCTGCTCCCAGCTCTGCCCTAGGGCTCAGACGAGGGCCAGGAGAAGAGGCGGGCAGGTGGAGCCTGAGGAGGGGCCCCGAGTGCTCCAGGGGCCAGGGCTGGAGCAGCTGAGGGGCTGCGGGGGGGTGGGGGGCATTCTTATGAAGCTGCCTGGAGCAGAAGAGTGAGGAGCAGAGGGGAGTGGTGCCGTTCTTGCACATGAGCGTGACGCCCCTCACCCAGTTGGTGACAGCACCCGCGTCACAGCTGGTTGCGGCCTCGCCTGGGGATGATCTTCCGGTAGGTTCTGCGCTCTGAGATGTTGCGCTTCACCTTTGCGGTGGTGGGGGCCTCGTCCTGCTGCAGGGATGGGCTCGAGTGGGACTTCTTCAGGCTGGGCCTGGGCTCCCGGCCTCCTCCAGCCTCCTGGCCCAGCTGCTCCTCCCACAGGTCCAGGTCGTCCGAGGGGCAGTGCAGACGCACCATCAGCAGCTGCATGTAGGTCTCGTAGCGCGCTTTCTGCAAGGCACAGGGGCCGTGCGTCGCGACGTGAGCGCAGTGTGCGCCACGGCCACGGAGGCCTCTGCAGAGGGGGCCGCCATTTCTGGGGAGGTGACGGCGGCTGACAGGCAGCTTGCGCGTCCTAGAGGCGCTGCACACACGCAACTCACAGCTGCTGTGAGCCCAGCATTTTAACAGCCGGCATCTGCACAGGGTCACAAGCCTCTGGAGAAGCTTTGCTAACAGTAAGGAGCGCCTTCTCGCCCTCCGCCCACGAGGCGTGGATCATTGTCAGTTTACGAAGAAGGAAAGTGGGGTCTTGGGAGGGACAGTGGCTTGCTAAAGGGCACAGCGCCCACGGTGGGGCGTGGGTGGAATCCTGCCCGCAGATCTGATGTTCCCCTTCCCTGGCCGCTGCCTCTGGATGGCCTCAGACCCTTTTGTCCTTGCTACCCCTCCCCAGCAGGCCTCCACCCCACGGAGCAGGCCTTCAGCAAAAGGGCCAGAATGCAGAAAGCACACTGAGGTGAGGTCAGAGCAGAATTCGGTGTGCTGGAGGGTGGGCGGAGGGCAATAAAGCATCCTGGCACCCACCATAGAGCCAAGGTCTGCTCTCTAGTAAAGACCCAAACAGAGGCTCGTACAGAATTAGGGCAGCAGGCTTGGGAGAGTCCAGTAGCTGGGAGCTCGGCCACCTGCTCCCCCACTAACTCTTTAACCTCCGTGCCTCAGTTTCCTCATCTGTTATTAGATACCGAGATAAGATGACCAGCAAAGTGCCTGGCCCGGGAGCCTGTTCCCACCACCACTTAGAGTGTGGTGCCTGGGAGAAACAATTCAGATCACAGGAGGTTTTTTCCCTTCTACTTAGGATCAATAAAAGGTCAAATACTCTTAGAAGAAAATTAATGCTAAAGATGGCTTCCCGCTGAGTGCGTGCAGGCCCCAGTGCACGCGGGCGCCCGCAGCCCAGAGGACAGGAGGGCGCCCGGGGCGCTCACCTCGTGCTGCAGATGCTCCTTCCGCAGGCGGTGCTCCTCTAGCTCGCGGCCGCGGCCCCGCCGCTCGGGCAGGCTCCTCTGCAGGTCCAGCAGATCGTCGGACGTGGCGTCCAGGGAGTTCTCGTGGGCTCGCTGCTGCTCCTCCTGCCACGGGCGCGGGGTCAGCGGTGCCGGGGGCGCTGGCGGCACCGGGGTGGGGGGTGGTGGTGCGGGGGGGTGGGGTGGGGGGTTGGCGGTGCCGGGGGAGGGGGGCTGGCGGCCCGCGCCCCTCCCGTCCCCACCCCTGCGCCTAGCTCAGGTGTGCAGCCCCGCCCCTCGCAGGCTCCGGGGACACCCCCCCGCCCCCCTAGTTCCCAGGCTCCGGGGACCCCCCAGGCTGTACCAAGGAGCTCTGGGCCGGGCCCACGGGCAGGATGGGCCGCACGAATCTGCGCTGGGAGCCCACGGCGGCGGGGAAGGGCGGCGCCGAGTGCGTGGCTGCAGCCAGGTTGATGCGCGCGATCCAGGAGGTCATCTCCCGGGCAGTGCTGCGGCCAGGGAAGCGTGGGTCCAGGGCCACAGCGGGGCTCCGGGCCGCCCCCACCCTCCCCAGCCGCCCGCAGCCACATAGCCATCCAGGCCCTGGGGACCCAGGCCCAGCTCGGACCCCCAAAGCCAGAGGCCTGCCACCTCCACGGCCGTCCCTCCCTGTTTCTCATCTGTCGAGGAAAATCCCAGAAAGGCAACAGATTTTATATCAAGTGCCAAAAATGAGCCAAAAAATGGCTTCTGGATCCTCCGCCCAGAGCTGTGAGCCTGAGAGCTCCAGGAGAGGCAGGGGCTCCAGGAGAGGCAGGGGCTCGTCTGCCTAGTCCAGGACCTGCCCCGCCACAGCACCCGGGCTTCCTTGGGAAAGACGGTCGAGAGGAGCGCGCTGGGCGCCCGTGTCCCACCCTGGGCTTACGGTGCCTGGAACAGGTAGAGGCGCCAGTCGGCAGTTCGCAGCTGGAAAACGTGCGGCTTCTTGGTGTAGTGGGCAGCGGGGGTGGCCAGCGAGTGGTGCACTCCCACGGGCTCGTCCAGCATCTGCCCTGCCAAGGGCTCCCCATCAGGACAGGGGTCTTCTCCCTGCCACGGGGCACAGGGGCTCAGGGATAAGGTCCGTGCGGGTCTCCGCCCTCTGACAGTTCCCGCCGCTCCCCGCCGCCCCCCTACCTTCAGGAAGTAGAGCACCATCCCCCGCAGAACCGTGTGGAACATCTTCCAGCCGCGCTTGCCCCAGGGGGCTGCTCCAGGGGCAGAACACAAAGGGGTGGGCTGCACTCCACGCAAACACGGTCGCACACACGTGTGCGACACCGCGCCCCCAGCACCAGGATGCACTCCCACACACAAGCAGAGACACGCCAGCACCGCGAAGCATGACACAGTGGTGCGCAGGAGACAGGGACCCGAGTGTGAGTCCAAACCCTTCACACAAAGGGTCACACAGACCCTCCCTCCCCAAACGCACCCACCCACCCGCGCTGCTCCACCCAAGCACCTCCACTCTGCGCTAGGGCCCTGGCCTGCGTCTTTCTGGAGGGGAGGTGCCCCTCCCCGGGACCCCCGCCAGAGCACCAGCCCCCTCCGCCCTCTCCTCCCCAGCTGCTCCCCCACCCATTCCTGAGCCTGACCTCCAAGCCCGTGGGCAGAAGGGGCCTGATTCCCTGTGGCTTCTGCTCTCTTCCTGGCCCCAGCCCTACTCATCTATTGTATCTGATTCCAGAGGAATCTGCCTAGAGCGCTGCTCTGGTCTTGGGTGCAGAAGCCTTCAGCTCACTGTGGAACGAGGCCCAAACTCACAGCCTGGCAACTGCCCCAAACACGTCTCCTGCCACTCTCTTTATACACTGCATGTTCTGAGCAAACTGGACTTGCTGTTTTCTGTGAAGCTGGTCCTCTGCCCAACTTCAAATGTCCAGAGCCTCTTTCCCTCCACGGGTCAGCCAGATACCACCATTTCCCAGAAGCCTCCCCAGCCCACCTCCCAACAGAACCCCTTCCCGCCTCCAGCCCCCATACTTGCTCCAGCCATCCCTGCACCGGCCAGCTCTTTGTGTCTTCATTCCAGACACAGATGCACTTGTCTAATTTCTGCCACACCACAGGCTCTCTGAGAACGGGTCTGTTTTGTTTTTGCCCTCCCTCCCCCAGTGCCCTGCACCCACCCAGCACACGGACAATACTCAGATGTGCTGTGGTTCTGGGTCCGGAGCAGAGCCACTCCCAGGCACGCGCCAGCCCTGTCCACTGGCAGACACCGCACCCCCCAGTTGCGGGCAGCAGACACTCACTCTTCTTGCCATCCGCATCATGATGCATCTTCCGAGCCAGGGGGCCCTGCTTGTAGGTGGGCACTGTGGGGTCTTGGTCCAGCTGGAGGAAGGGGTTGCTCATCTTGACAGCAGGGGAAGATGGCTTGGCCTTCTCAGGTCTGGCTGCATCTCCTTCGTCCCTGGACATCCGAGAATCAGGCTGGGAGGCTGAACAAATACCTCCAGGAGGTGCCCATTGCCCCAGGTACATGGCATCCCCTATCTTGCTAGGGGACATACTACAAGACCCCCCAAAAGGAGTCCTCTCCCAAAGGCAACCCATAAATTCCCTGATCCACTGCCATGCCCACCCCCATCCCCTTAGGCTCCTCTAGGTATTTCCTGGGCTCCTCCTCCCAACTCTGAGATCTGACCAGTGCCCTGCCCCTGGCTCCACCCCACTCTGGTGGTAACACTGTCCAGGGCTCTCAGGTGGGTAGGCAGAGGGAAGACAGACCTCTCACCTGGATGGCAAAAAGAGCTAGGAGGGGCAGGGAAGGGGAGAGCACTTACACTGCCCATTCAAGCTTCTCACTTCGGATAGACCAGTAAAGGGCCTGGAAGAGACACATACGGATGGGCAGATGAGCCTCAGGGCCCACCTCTCTCTGTTTGGAGGGCACATCTCTAAGCATGTGTTCAGCCTGCCTTCTTGACCCCTAACACAGCTGCCCTTCTCCCTTGAACCAGGGAAGCAGCTCATCCATCCATCCATTGATTGATCCATCCATCCATCTACCCACCCACCCATCTACTCATTCATCCACCCATCCATCCATCCAGTCCACCCATCCATCCATCAATCCATCAGATCCATCCACCCATCCATCTGCCCATCCATCTACCCATCCATTCATCCATCCACCCACCTGTCTGTCCATCCAATAACCCATCCACCCACCCATGTATTTACCCATCAATACATCCATCCATTCATCTGCCCATCTACTCATCTATCCATTCACCCATCCAATCCACCCATCTGATCCACTCATGCACGATTTTTCCATCCACCCATCCATCCATCCATTAACTCATCCACCATCCATCCACCCACCTGTCTGTCCACTCAATCACCCATTCATCCATCCATCTATTCATCTGCCTATCCACGCATTCATCCATGCACCCATCCAATCCACCCATTCATTCACCCACCCATCCATCCATCCATCTATCCACCCACCCACCCATTCATTGGTCCATCTTCCCATCCACCCACCTACCTATGCATCCATCCATCCATCTGCCCATTTACCCATCCACCCACCTATCCCATCCATCCATCCATCCATCCAATCCACCCATCCATTCATCCATCCATCAGATCCATCCACCCACCCACCCTTCTGCCCATCCATCTACCCATCCATTCATCCATCTATCCATCCATCCACCCTCCATGCAACAAATTATTTATGGAGCACTTGCAATGTGCTGGGCACTGGGCTGGTTGCTAGAAACATAATGATGATCAAAGCAACCCTGGTCCATGCCTGAGCCTAGTGAGTCCTGAACTAGTTCTCTTGAAAGAGCAATGAACCACCCACATACCGTCCTGCCCCAAGAGCTGATGGAGACAGTCCTGGCTGGCCTGACCCAAGCAATAAGCATATGATGAATGGGTGGATGGATGATGTGCTATAACTTTGAAGCCAAATAGCAGTTGCATTAGTCTGACATCCCTTGCTTGTTTTCATGCCCTCTCCAGGGTCTAGCATGGTGCCCAGCACACAGAGGGTGTTCCGTAAATGTTCCCTAAATAGACAGAAGAGCAAGCCCTCTAACTGCTTATGAAAAGCATGCTTTGTCCCAGGCACTGTGCTAAGTACTTGACAGACTTTACTTCGTCTTGACAACACTGTAGGATGGATACCACCCTATGAGGAATGCCAGGCAGCCAAGGGGTAAGTTGCCCCGAGACTAGAATTCCATCCCAGGAACACCTGATGCAGCCTACCTGAAGGCTTTACCCATTCAGAAAATCCACAAACTAGTGCTTCTCACACTTCAGCAAGTTTAGAGGTGCCACTCTGAACAAGCTGGGACCAACCAGCCTGTGAATTTGCATCACTAGCAGACTCTAAAGCAGGGGTTCTTAACCAGTGGTCCACAGACATTTCAGGGGGTCCGTGAGCTTGAATTGAAAATTTAAAAAAACATTATTCTTGTGGGGATGTGTTGGTGCAGGTGTGTCATAGAACTGTCTGCCAGGTTTTCACCTGACAGGCAAAAGGGTCCGTGGAGCAAAGAAGGTTAGGGATGCCTGCTCTAAAGCGACGCTGCGGCCGGGACCACACTCAGCAGCCCTTCATCCCGCGACCCTGTTCACTGACTCAGCATTCCCCTCAGGACAAGAAACCAAGGCTCCAGGCCCATAGCCCCCGGCAGAAGCCCCTCCAGCACCTTGAGCAGCTCCTTGGGGAAGTCCCCTCCGTCCCGCAGGCCATTCAGGTTGGTTATGAATTCCTGGCAGCTCATGCTCTTCCCGATGTTCTGTGACCACGGGAGACGTGGGGCTGTCACCCCCATCACAAAGCCCCCACCCAGCCCGTCCGAGCCCTCCCCAGGTCCCCAGCGCCACGTCCCGTGGGCCGTCCCTGGCCCGGTCCCAGGCCTGTGATCTCCACTGCCCTTGCCCCCCCCCACCTCTCACAACTGCCCTGGAAGCCTCCCAGCCCCTC
>JAQZBX010095765.1:0-11878 GCA_029593785.1 Cabassous unicinctus
CCAAAGGGGTGTTGATGCAAAGTACCAGAAATCTGTTGGCTTTTATAAAGGGAATTTATTTGGGGTGGAAGCTTACAGTTACAAGGCCCTAAATATTCCAACTCAAAGTTACTTCCTCACCAAGCTCTGTTGCCATGTGTTGAAGCAAGATGGCAGGCAATGTCTGTGAGGGTTCAGCCTTCCTCTTCCTCTTAAGTCTCCGTGGGCCCAGCTTCTTCCAATCTCAACTGTAGGCTGGAGGGCTTGTTTCTTTCGGAGCTTAGCTGCTCTTTTCTCTTCACAATGTCAGCTGTAAGACTATCAGGCTCAGCTCTCTTCCAGGGGCCACAGGATCAAAATTCATTCCTCTTCCATGTCTGTGGTGCTCTCTCTTTTCCTCTGTGTGTATCTTATTCTGTGTATCTACTTCTGTGTTCTTGATTGAGCGTCCATTTATATAGTCTACCAAGGGGGCGGGGATTCAACCTAAGTAAACGTAAAGCCTTTGAATTTAACACAATCAAAGGATATTGTGCTCAGAGAAACAGACCAGTTTACAAACATAATCAATATCTCTTTTTGGAACTCTAAATAATATCAAAATGCCACAACAGTCAATTTCATAACATTTTTATCACCCCAAAAAAGAAACTTTATATAAGCAGACCCCTTCCTTATATTTCCCCATCTGCCCAAATAGGCAAACACTAATCTCCTTTCTGTCTTTATAGATTTGCCTATTCTGGTCATTTCATATAAATGGCCTCATACGATATGTGGTCTTTTGTAACTGGCTTCTTTCACTTAGCATTTCACTTAGCAGGTTTAGCATGCGTCAATATTCATTCCGTGATATTGCTGAATAATATTCCTTGGTGTCTTAGTTTGCTAAAGGCTGCTGGGAGCAATATACTAGAAATGGGTTGGCTTTTACAATGGGAATTCATTAGATTAAAAGCTTACAGTTCTGAGGCTATGAAAATGTCCAAATCAAGGCATCAGGTGAACCCTCTCTTCAAAGGACAGCTGCCTGCGATCCTGGACTCTTGCCATGTGGCAAGGCACAATAGCGGCTCTGCTGGTCTCCGCCTTCTCCTCCAGGCTCACTTTCTTCTCTAGCTCAGCTGTGGGTGATCAGGCACATAGCAGGGCGAAATGATGGCATCAGCTTATCGCTCCCCTTTCTGCCTTCTTGCTAGTTCTGCTTCAGGCTGCTCTGTCTGTGGCTTTTGTCTCTCCCAGGTTCATTAACTTCAGCTTCTGGAGGCTTCTCTGTGTCACTGTGGCTTTTTTCTGCCTGCAGCTCTTTCTTCCTTCTTTATAAAGAACTCCAGTAAAAGGATTAAGACCCACCCTGGGTCATGTCCTACTGAAGTGATCAAAGGGAAGGTCCCTTAACTGAATCTAATCAAAGTTTCACAATAGGTGCAATTTAAGAACATAATTTTCTTGGGTCCACATAAAAGACTCAGACCAACTTGATATGGATGAATCCCATTTTTTTTCCATTTGTCAGCTGAAGGACATTTGGTTTGTTTCCACTTTAGGACTATCATGAATACTGCTCTGAACATTCATGTACAAGATTATCTTTTATGAGGACCAATATGAGTGAAAGTTACGGGTAAGTCTATAACCATTTGAGGAATTTCCAGACTGTTTTCCAAGCAGCTGCACCATTTTATAGCCCCACCAGCACTGTATGAGGGACAATTCCCCATATCCTTGCTGACATTTCTTATTATCTGACTTTTTGATTCTCGCCATCCTTATGTACATGAATTAGCTCATGGTTTTCATTTGCATTTCCATGATGACTAATGATATTGAGCATCTTTTCATGTATTTGTTGGCCATTTTTATATCTTTATTGGAGAAATGTCAATTCAAATCCTTTGCCCATTTTTTTATTGGATTGTCTTTTTAATATTGAGCTGTAAGAGTTCTTTATATTCTGTATTCTAGAAACAAGACCCTTCTTAGATATCTGCTGTGCAGATATTTTCTGCCATTCTGTGAGCTGTCTTTTCACTTTTTTGATGGTGTCCTTTGAAGCAGTAATTTTTTTTTTTTTTTTTTAGGTACCGGGGCCAGGAATTGAACCCGGGACCTTGTACACGGGAAGCCAGCGCTCAACTACTGAGATACATTGGCTCCCCTGAGTTGGTTTTTTTAAATTTTTTTCTGTTTGTTTGCTTGTTGTTTATTTTGTTTTGTTTTTAGGAGGCACAGGGATCAAACTTGGGACCTTCCGTGTGGGAAGCAGGCACTCAACTGCTTGAGCCACATCCATTCGCCAAAGTAGTAATGCTTTTAAGTTTTCTTTTGTTGCTCATGCTTTTGGTATCTACTTAAGAATCCTTTGCTGAATCCAAGGTCACAAAGATTTAGTCCATGTCTTCTTCTAAGAGTTAAATAGTTTTAGCTCTTACACTAAGGTCTTTGATCCATTTTCAGTTAATTTTTGTATATGGTGTGAGGTCCGGGTCCAACTTAATTCTTTTGCATGTGGATATGCAGTTTTCTTAGCACCATTTGTTGAAATTACAATTCTTACCCCATAGAATTGTTTTGGAATCCTTGTTGAAAATCAGTTGATTGTAACTGTGAAGATTTTTTTTTCTGGACTCTCAATTCTATTTCAATGACTTATGTATTTAGCCTCAGACCAATATCACACTGCCTTGATTAGTGTAACTTTTTAGTAAGTTTTGAAATTGGGAAGTGTGAGTTCTCCAACTTTGTTCTTTTTAAAGATTATTTTGGTTATTCTGGGTCCCTTTCATTTTCTCATGAATTTTAGGATCAGCTTTTCAGTTGACACATAGGATTTTTAGAAACCATCCTTTAGGTATTAGTTTCTAACTTTATTATATTGTGTTTGGAGCACACAGTCTGTAATATAATGGTCTTTTGCAGTTTACTGAGGCTTCCTTTATTAATTTAACACATGGTTTATGTATGTAAATGTTTAAAAAGAATTTGTATTCTCTGTTCTTTGGGTGTAAAATTTTATCTCTTTAAAAGCTTCAGCTTATTAATAATATTCATATTTTAAACATTGCATTTGTAAGAAATAATACAGAGAGATCCCGTTTTAGTTTCCAGGCTGCTAAAACAAATACCATACAATGGATTGGCTTACAACAGGAATTTACTGGCTTATGGTTTCAGAGGCTGGGAGGCTCGCTTCCTCCTGGGCTCTTATCTTGTGGCTGGCCAGCAATCTTTGGGGTTCCTTGGCTTTTCTGTCGCATGGAATGCATGTGGCGACATCTTCTCCTTTCTCTTCTGGGTTCAGTTGACTTCCAGCTTCTTCCTTCCCCTGTTGTTTTTTTTTCCATGTCTAATTTGTTTTGCTTATAATTACTTCAGCCATATTGGTTTAAGGTCCACCCTCATTCAGTTTGGACAAACCTCAACTAATAACATCTTCAAAGGCCCTATTTACAAATGGGTTCTCACCCACAGGGATTAGGTGTTTTGCCCAGTTTCCCCCAAGGGTAACATTGTCAAAATATAGTTGAATGTGACAACCAGGAATTGGCATTGATACAATCCACAGATCTTATTCAGATTTTCCCAGTTGAGTAATGTACTCACTTGTGCACACGTATTGTGCAGTTTATCACCTGTTAGTATCCACCTCACAGTCATTATGCTGAACAGTTCCAAAACCTTTCATAAACATGCCCACCTCCCTCTTACCCGCTACCCCTTCCTCATTCTTAATCCTTGGCAACCCCTAATCTGTCTTCCATTTCTAAAAAAGTTTCATTTCAAAATGTTATATAGATGGAATTACACAGTATGTAACATTTTGGGAATGGCTTTTTTGCTCAGCATGGTTCCATGGGGACTCGTCTGGATTGCGTATGTATCGCTAGTTCCTTCCTTTTTACTGCTGAGTAGTGCTCCCTGGGATGGGTTTTTGTTTAATCGTTCACATGTTGAAGGACAGCTGGGCAGATTCCAGTTTTTGACTATTGCAAGTAAAGCTGCTATGAACATTCGTGTACAGGTTTATGTGTAAACCTAAGTTTTTATTTCTCTTTGAAAATGCCCTGAGCCAAGGCAGTTTTTCCAAAACATTTTTTCTTTATTAGAGAAGTTGTGGATTTATAGAACAATCATGCTTAAAATACAGAATTCCCATGTACCACCCCATTCTTAACACCTTTTGTTGGTGTGGAACTTTGTTTACAATTGATGATAGTACATTTTCATAATTGTTCTATTAATTATAATCCATGGTTTAACTTAGGGTTCACTGTGTAATGTAGTTCCATGGATTTTTTAAAAACATTTTTATTCTATTACTATATATATAATCTAACATTTCCCCTTTTAATCATATTCAGATATATATTTCAGTGCTGTCAATTGCATGCCCAATGTTGTGCTACCCTCACCATCATCCATCACCAAAACATTCCTATCATTCCAAAATACAAACCCTGTACGTTTTAAGCCTTAACTTTCCATTCCCTCTCCCTACCCTGTTCCCTGGGAACCTAGAGTCTAGATTCTAACTTTGAGTTTGCTTGTTCTAATTATTTCAAATCAGTGAGATCATACAATGTTTGTCCTTTTGTGTCTGGCTTATTTCACTCAAGTCATCTTTAAGGTTTATCCATGTTGTTGTATATATCAGGACTTCATTCCTTTTTGTAGCTGAATAATATTCCATTGTATATATATACCACATTTTATTTATCCATTTATCAGTTGATGGACATTGAGTTGCTTCCATTTTTTGGCAATTGTGAATAATGCCGCTATGAACATAGGTGTGCAAATGTCTTTTTTTCGGTTCATGTTTGCCTGGTGTATGTTTTAAAATCTTTTTATTTTTACCTTTCTGAGTTTTTAAAAGTATGTCTTTTGTAGTAAACATATTTACCCTGTTCTACAAATTTGAGCTATGTTAGCAGCCTCAAATTCTAACCTTTTTCCTCTTTCCAGTGAGCATGGTACTTTTTGTTCAGACTCCACTTTTCTGAGTTTAGAAAGTAGCCCCAGTTAGGAAGTTGGGGTCAGTGTTGAGCCCCTTTCCTTGGGGACCACTGTCCTCGGCTCTGTTGCTCAGGGCCTGAAAATAGTTACTACATGATGCCATGCTGTTGGATTGTTGGTTATGGCAGGAGGGAAAACTACTCCATCAAGGTCAGATCCTGAAGTCTGGAATTTATGTATCTGTAGATTGTGAGGTAGGGAGGTTGTCTGACTTATTTCCTCTGATGGATAGCTAATCATGTCAGCGTGTATTAGTAAAACAATCACCCTTTCTCCACTGTATTGAAATGCCGCTTCTATCATATATTATGTACCTATATTTGTTCTTTTCCCAGCCCATACTGGCTGGTCTCTATGAGGCAGCTGTGAGATTGGAGAGCTCTACTATAGCTCCTACTAGAAACGCTTGTCCCATTTAGTTGATGGGATCTTGAGATCCAGCACACACACTATTGCTATTGGAATATTCTATTGGAAACAGGACTGCATGGAAACCACTTCTAGCTTCCCCATCTTGCAAGTTCTTATTTGGAAAACAAGCCTTGGCAAGGTGGGAGTCTCCTCTGGACCCTTCTTTTCTTGTATAGTATGTTACCCAAGAATTTGAGTCATCCTGTAAGGCATTGAGGAGAGACGGGCATCAGGACTGTGTGTGAAGCCTGCTGTCTTTTCCTTAAAGTACTTTCAGTGATCATAATCTCTGGTCCATCCACAAATGTCTACCTACACTCCTCCCGAGAGGTGTCAGAAGATCTGAGGAACCAGAAGAAAAACCAAGTGTGATGGCAACCTGTAAAATGAGTCCCTTGTATAACAAGTTGAGCAGCTCAACTTCTGGGCTCTCAGAGTTCAGGCTCTTGGGTGCCTTGTGTCTGATGTGTGAGCAGTACCCATGTCAGAACAGGAGGCACGGGCCTCCCAGGGAGCAACATCAGAGTTCCAGGGGGTTAGGTGTGCCCCTCCAGGTAAAGTCTTGTGACCCTTCCTCCTAACTGCTGCTTCTGTCTCGTTCAGCAGGTGCTCTTGAGGCAGCCCAGTTCTTTCCACGGAGATGCTGAGCAGTCCCTACTCAGTTCACAGGCCCGGGGCAGCAACGCATACGTCCACCTTGGGGTACCAAGTTATCTGGGCTGAGGCATCCCTGGCCCTTTTGCCCATGTCCCTCATTGAACGGAATGCAGGTTCTTTGTGGTGCATGTGGACCAGGCCAGGGAGGTAGCGGACCCTACTGCAAAAGCGCTTTTCCTTCCAGTTAACCCCTCAGGCCAACCCATTCTTGAAGGCTTCTGATCTGGGAGGTTGGGGAACCAGTGTGCCATGGGCCTGGCGTCTGATTGCCTGGGTTTACACCTCCTCCTACCTGTGCCCCAGCCCCGTGATCCCTGCAGGATTGTTGTGAACCCACACAGCATCCCTTCACCTAGGAAGGTGCTTGGTCATGCAGTGAGTGGTGGGCATAGAGGCAAAGCCCCTGCTGCACATGGAAGCAGTGATGGAGGGCCACAGAAGAGCAGAAGCAGAAGCATCCTGGTTGGCATGGCGACAGCTGCTTGCTGCATGTTGGTACTAGCAGTGGTCATGGCGGGACAGGAGCAGAGGATGATGAGTTGGTGGTGCTCGTGTAAGGAGAAGGGCTGCCGGCATCTCCTGACTAGCGATGGACTTCCTCTTGTGCTCAGTGTTTTACAGGTGACATCTTGTTTAATCTTTACGAGTAGACCCATAAAAGGTGAGGAGACCACAATTCAGAAAGAATGAAATGCTTGGCCCAGGCCCCTCTTGCCCTCATACTGCTCCTGTCATTTCTTGTTCATTTTTGCTTTAACCCAAGCACTGAGGACTGGAGCCAGATACAGGCTCTTGTATCAGTTCATGTTAGCTATGTAACCAAACCCCCAAAACCTAGAGGCTTAAGACAAGCACCAGCTATTTACTCAGTTACTGTCGGTTGGTGACTGGGCCCAGCTGGGATGGCTTCTCTCTGCTCCACTTGGTGGTGGTGCCCTTGCACACATGTGTAGTCAGCTGGTGGTCAGCGGTCAGCCTGGGCTCCTTCTCATGCTGGTGGCTGCAGGATCCCCGAGCGGCAGGAGAAGGCGAGCTGCATAGGGTGGGTGGGTCAAGCCTCTGCTGGTCCCTTCTGCAGCTGCCCCAGTGCCCAAGCCCAGATTTGCAGGCCTGAGAGAGACGCCAGCTGTGGGCAGGCAAACTGCATGGCTATGCCAGAGGCTGCACAGGCCCGGGGAATGGGGGTCTTGCAACCTACCAGACCTTCCTTCTTCCAGATTTTTAGTATGGGTGAGCTGTGGTTGAAATGTACTCAGAGGGCAGCCAGAAGAGCCTTGAGGAGTAGCAGTCAACTTTGGAGCGTTGCTGTGTTGTCAGGAGGAGATGCTGCTGAGATAGGAGCTGCTGTGCACGTTTGTGGTGGGTGCTGGGCAGCCCTCCTGGCCCATGCCTTTTGTCTTGGGGTTTGTAGAAGAGGGTGAAGGGGTTTTGTGCAGACAGCATGAACTTTATAGTTTGTCTGGAAAACAGGCCAGCCAGCAGTGGTTGTTGAGAACCTGCTGAGTTTCAGAAAGGGAGACAGAGGTGTGCACAGGTGAGGGGGTGGGGGCGGAGGCACAGGGTGCCAGAGATCAAGCCATGTTGGCTCAGTCTGGCGGGGTGAGTGGATTTTTGTCAGAAGGGGAACTATCTAAGCAGAAGAAAGAGCATACACATATCAGAGGCATATAAAAATATGAAACTACGTTTTGTGTTTGAAGAAAAACAAAATGTCCTTGTGACTGGAGGGTGGGAACAAGGGAGAATGGTGGGGGTGTGTCCATAAGGACCCATAGAGGCACTTGGTGAAAAACAGCCTGGAAGTGTGGTGGAGCATCAGGGCAGCAGAGGTTTTGAAGCAGAGAAGAGAGGGGGCAAGCCTGAAGATGTCTGTGACCTGAAAAGTAAGTCTGACCCGGCAAGATGCACTGTCAAGGCAGAGGCTGCTGGGAGGTGTGCCTCGGGTTTTGTACACCAGCACAGCTTTCTAATGGACAAGATGGGAGGGTTTTACATAGCATGGACAGTGTTTTATTTTCCAAGTTAAGAATATTTAGAAAAGGGAAGCGGCTGTAGCTCAATTGGTTGGGCTCCTGTTTACCACATGGGAGGCCCCGGGTTCGATTCCCAGGGCCTCCTGGTGAAAGCAAGCCAGCCCGCATGGCACGGTGACCTGATGCAGCAAGATGATGCAACAAAGGGAGACAAGCAGACACAGAAAAACGCAAAGTAAAATGGACACAGAGAGCACAAGCAGCAAGGGGAAGATAACTAACTAAATAAATAAAAATCTTAAAAAAAAAAATTAGAAAAGATAGAGACTGTCTACTATTGCCATAATCTTATACATAACAATTCATAAAACATTGACAAGGTAGGGAGGGCATCAACTCAACAGGAAGTTTTAACTGTTAAGGATGTAGTCTTTTTTTTTTTTTTTTTCTTTTTTTCTTTTTGCATCAGAGCAGTAAAAACTGCTGTGCACCAGCCGTGGTCCACAGACTGACCTTAAAGCATCACTGACCTCTAGGCCAGCTGGTATTGTCCAGGCAAAGGCAGCAAGAGCCTGCACAGGTCTGAGATTGGGGAGGAGGGGTCAGTTAGGAAGGCCATTCTCAGGGTGCTGTCATGAGGCATGGTGAATTGGGGGGCTGCAGGGGTAACTTGTGCTATTCACCAAGACGAGGAGGATGGGTGGAATGTGGGGGAGGGGTGAAGGTCCAGCACAGTGAGACAGCTTGAGTTTAACTTGTCGAGGTTGAGTTCACGAGACATCTAGGGAGATGTCCAGTGTCTGCCCAGAGGTGCTGGGTCAGTGGGTTTGGGAGTCGTTCACTTTCTCATGGTGGAGGCAGCCTCGCTTGGGATGTCCTGGCTGAACAGAGCCAATGAGTGGACAAGAGTATCTGGGAGGGCATGTTGAACAAGGAGAAGGGGCATGGTGGGCCAGGAAAGGAGACCGAGAAAGCCAGGCGAGCAGAGAGTGCAGGGCCTCAAGAAAGCAGCATCCTTGGCCCGTTCAGCGCCGCTGTGGAGCTAGGCAGCCGCCCAGCCTGGGAGGCACTGCACACCATTGTCCTTGGGCGCGCTGACCATACAGGCTTCTAGAACTTTGGTGTCGAGTTGCCAAGGGTGTATTCACAAAGAGGGTGAGAAATGACACTGCTTGTCTTTGCTTATAGCCCCGTGAGCCACCACCATGTTTTGGAAGTTTGACTTGAACACCACCTCCCACGTTGACAAGCTGCTGGAGAAGGAGGGTGTGACACTGCGCGAGCTGATGGACCAAGATGACATCTTGCAGGAGTGCAAGGCCCAGAACCAGAAGCTGCTGGACTTCCTCTGCAGGCAGCAGTGCATGGAGGAGCTGGTGAGCCTCATCAGCCAGGACCCGCCCCTGGACATGGAGGAGAAGGTCCGCTTCAAGTATGTACTGCGTGCGACCACCCTCCCCTCACTGGGCAGTGAGAGCCGCAGGGGCAGACTGGCGAGGTCAGCCGGCCACCAAGGGTTTCTGATTGAGAAGGGACCTTAAACATTCCACCCCAACTGAGAAGTGAGGAAGCCACTTGTGTGGGGTTTGGTTTTCATGGTGTTTAGTATTTTAGAATCCCTTGTATATATTTCCTCATTCTGAGTTAGAGTACGTTTATGCTTGGTGTATGTTGGGATGTTTTGGATGAATATGTTCTGAAAGAAAAAGACAGATTCCATGGCAGAGAGGGAGAGGGATTTCAGCACGAGGCATGACTGCGGTCAGGTCAGGTGCCAGCGGGCGAAAGAACCAGCTGGAGGGAGCCTGTGCTGTAAGGCAGTTTGGCTATGGGAAATGCTTTGTTTGATACCCAAGGAAATACAGTATTGTTGTTTATGGGGCTGACCATTCTCAGAGCTTTTTCTAAAATGTTGAATTTGGCAGTTGGCCAAGATGTTAGGAGGTGACAGAAAAAGAAGGGGTGGTGTGGCAGATGGTTGGGGTTGCAGGGGGCTGAACTTGAGGTGAAGACAGAGGAGTGAGAAGCAGGAGGGGGCCTGCGAAGAGGCCCCATGGTGTGCAGGGCCCCCATCGAGAGCAGGGGCCCAGGACCCAGCAGGGGTCAGGAAGACACTGCGGGCTCAGGCAGGCCACACACGTGGCCAGCGAGTCCTGGAACGGGTTGGCACACTGCGGCCCACAGATCAGGTCCAGACTGCCGCTGCCTTTATGGTCTGTGAGCTAAGAATGGTTTTTGCATTTTTAAATAGTTGGGAAAAAATCAGAAGAGAATAATATTTTGTTAAACATGAAAAATGGTGTGAAATTCAAATTTCAGTATCTGTGAAGAAAGTTTTGTTGGGGCATGGCTGTGTCCATTTGTTTACTTATACAACGGCAAGAGTTGCATTTGCAATAGAGACTGTCTACAATGTTTATTCTCCGACCCTCTTCAGGAAAACATTGCCAACCCCTGTCTTAGAAGGGAAAAAACAGGATGAGGGAGAGGGGCTGTGCCTGTGGCGGGGGATCATTGATGGTTTATTGAGGGCGGCCCCCTTCCTGGGGAAGAGAGCTCTAGAAGAAGGCACTTGACAGTGTTGAGCTGGGGGTTTAGAGATGGGCGATGCCTGTGAGGTAGGTTCACCTGTCACCTGAGCTGCATTTTAGTGCCTTTTCTCCCAACATTACCCTTAATAACTCCCATCCCGTTCACGCCCAGTTTGGTGACAAATGATATGGTCACCTGTTACGGGGACACCAGTGACAGGTGTCCAGGGGGAGGCTGGGGGCGTGGACGGCTCTGGGTGAGGACCAAGGAACCCCCGAGAGGCAAATGTAATCCAGAGGGTTTCACAGCCAGAGAGTTTGGGAGAACTTAGTAACAGAGGAGACACAGAACAGTGGGAAAATCATTAGCTCTGGGTGGTAAGCCAATAATTAGGGTAAACAAGTCAGCACAGCTGTAAACAACATTTACATACCCATTCTAAGGTAAACAGTAGAAATCAACAACTAAAAACTGATACAACTATACGGGAAGGATGAGGGAAATAAGGACAGGCAGGCAATGGGAGAGTTTTGTCTTCATCTTCCATCATAGGAAGTTCAGTCTGTAGTGTCTACTGATAAATCAAGGAGAAATGTATATGCACATTGTTCAGAAACATGGAGGTGAGTATTAGAGAAAGAACCCACCACACTTAACTGCTGCTGTCTCTGAGGAGTGGGACTCGGGTTGCTGCTTTCCATCTGAGCCCCCTGTCACACTACTTGACTTTTTAAACCATATGTACATATTACTTTGATTTAAAACATTAAAATAGCTCTTTTGAGAAAAGAAATAGGACAGATGGATGGATGTGATGGTAGCTAAAGGTGTAAGTAAGGTCAAGATTGTTTTTCATAGATGGGAAAGATATGTGTGTATGTATGTGGGCCAGCGTTGGCAGCCTTTTTCCGTAAAGGCTTTGTGGACCGTATGGTTTCTGTCATACCAACTCAGCTCTGCTGTTGTACCATGGAAGCAGCCACAGACATCAGCAAACAAATGACTGTGGCCGTGTTCCAATAAAACTTTATTTACATGGATCAGTCTGCATGCTTCTTAGGCCCTGGCATTGCTCTGCAGCCCATGTGCTTATATATATATATTTTGGGGGCGGGGGGAGGTAGTGGGGATTGATCTCTGGATCTCGTACATGAGAAGCAAGCACTCAACCACTTGAGCTACATCCGTTCCCCCTCCATGTGTTTTTTTTTTTAAAGATTTATTTTATTATTTATTCCCCTGCCTTGTTGTTTGTGCTTGCTGTCTGTGCTCTATGTCTGCTTGTCTTTTTTTTTTTAGGAGGCACGGAG